>JAPYZI010002148.1:0-44704 GCA_030523105.1 Ophioninae sp. A BG-2022a | reverse complement strand
ATCCGTCGGTAGTTACTCGCAGCGCAAAATCCCAAAATTGTCATTACCGACTTAACTGGGTGC
Source organism: Ophioninae sp. A BG-2022a (assembly GCA_030523105.1). Lineage (NCBI taxonomy): Eukaryota > Metazoa > Arthropoda > Insecta > Hymenoptera > Ichneumonidae > Ophioninae sp. A BG-2022a. The sequence continues at coordinate 44,641 of JAPYZI010002148.1, read as the reverse complement.
CGCGTCAAAAGTTTCCAACGTGTTCGTCATTCCCTTAATTTCGTAATTATCAATCGACGCCAAAAACAAAAGAGTAACGAAGGCGGAAGGTAAGAATATTTAGTGACAAACGGACACGACGGAATTATATGTGCCCCGATGGCTGTAGACCTATGTATATACATACACATGTGTGTATACGCGCGCGTGTGTGTGTGTGTGTAAGCTTAGAGAAACGCGACCTCTAATGAATCGACCACGATTCGTGTGTGCGATATAGCTCGTGTGCAGAGAGAAAGACAGAGAGAAAGGAAGAAAGATTTCTCGGGTGTTCACGGCTGCGTACACAAGTTGTGCAAACGCAGCAAAGATTTATAGTCTTGTGCCACACGCAAAGATGCACACGTGGCGTAAGATCCGTGTGCATGCGCGCGCGCGCATCAAGGGCAGCAGGGCGAGGTTTACACGTTTAGGGAGAGGAAAGGAGCGAAAAAGAGAGAAAAAGAGATAAATGGGGACGGCGAGGGAGAGGGGAGAGGAGGCGGGGGCTGGAGACGAGACATCGCGATTTTACTCCGTAACCGAACTCTCTTCCGGATCTTTGAACCGTGACCGAAGGAGCATTCGTCCTATAATCTTCTTCAAGCGTGTGCGCGAGACCGAGCCGGATAAAGAAGAACGTTTGTTGCACCGAGAGTGCACTTAGATCGGAAAGCACACGTTTGCCCTCTCATACACGGGAAACACGTAGAAAGTACACCCCGGCGGTGTACGTACAACGGACGAGGAGAAGTTGAATTACATCCTCGAGGGCAAATTTCACGCCGTGTAGGGACGAATGTAGAGCCGATCGCGAGGACCGACCGATGCATTATAAGCCTGCCTCGTGCTGACAAAGCGTGCTCTCTTTCAGCCAAAAGGAACGGGAAGTGAACGCGCGAAGCGCGTCACACACCACGATCACAGTCAATTTGGTTAGTTGATCAACATTGACCGAGACTGCTACTCCGATGGGTAGTTTGGAGGCATACCGAGGAGCAATCGATAATCGCGTTTCCGGTTTGTAGACTCGTATCACACGTATCAAAGAATACTGGTGCCTGATTGAAGAATCGAAGTTCCTTGACATCCAAATTTATTTGAAACATCACAATCGTGAAAAAAATCTTTTCAAACTTTGAATCTTTTGAATGATTTTTTTTCGGAGAAAGTACCCAAACGAACAATAAGGCAATCGATATTTCTCAGTTTGTTAAAATTTTGCAATTTTTAGTGGAACATACCTTAAACATTTCAACTGATTGAGAAGTATCGAACGCGGTACTGTTTATTTTTGGGTTGTACGAGTGTTTATTTTTGGGTTGTCGAATGATTCACAGGTCTGAAAGAATTTAATCGTAAACGGCGTCTGTCTCGAAACACCTGGTCTTGTCGTCTAGACCGGCACAACCTGTACACGCCATGAGTACCGGCACGGTTATCACTCAGAACGGGGAACATCCTTTCTCGACAAAGAGCTCACACAGCGATTATCAATGTTTCCGTTTCATCGCGCCTCCGTTGGGCGATCTCGGTGTACCGCAATTTACGAATTCGTTTGCCCAGGTTCATCCAACGAGTTCATTCGTCCTCGAACTGGCCGAGCTCAGCTCAGAAACCAAAATTGGGATAAGCCATGAGGATTTAAATCCCCGGAAGGTGTCGCGATTCTTCAAGGTCTCTGATCGACGGGAGACCTTTGACGGTTCATCGCCATTGAGGAAAGAGCATATTTTCCATTCATTCTCAGACTCGGCTGTCATCGGTTGGGGAACGTCGGAAATGGCTGGCAAAACGGAAGAATCCATTTGGGAGTCTCGAAAAATTCAGTAACGTTGTACCGTTACGTGAGAGAGGAGTGACGGACGCGAGGAGCTATCCTTCTGGGACCTTCAACACAGGCAACCAAGGGATCCAGCCGCTTTTTACGTGGCGTTGTAAATGCTGTGGTAAGCTTGATACGGGAGGATGAATGGATCGCTTTGACGAGTCCCGAGACACGGGGCGAAGGAACGAGGAAAAAAAGGAAGCCCGAAAATCCTGGCAGCTGCTTTGGAGTCGTAGCCTCCGAGAGCGGAGGATTCGCTTCAACGCTTGTGGAAGGGCGGTGTCTGAGGAATCGCGGCACCAAGTAAAAAGGCGGGAGAGAAAGAGAGAATGGAAAAGAAAGTGAGAGAAATTCATTCTCTCGCAAGTATCCCATCGTCTAGCTGCCTATAATGAAATTGTTACGCATCTGCGGGTGGTGTCGGGCTCAACAATAATAATTCAGGATATGCCTATCTGAGGTAAAACGGACACCTGCGCATTGCCACCAACGGGTCTAAGCTGCGAGTACACATTGCCACGGGGCTGTGCGAAATAATGCACGGAGTCATGTGTCCGGAGGGTAAATTTGCTCATCTACTATCAAAACGTCGTCAATAACCAGCGTCGTCAAACAACGGGGTTGAAGTTTGCGCATCATTGGAACGCAACGAACCTTTGACAAATTTCTCATTTTGTCATTACACAAAATTATATTTTGTACGTCAATGGCGCGGTTCGAAAAAATAGAAATTTTAAAAAACGTTTGCGTAATTCTGGTGGTTCGAAATGTAACGAAAGAGCACTGAAAGTTAAAGGAAATATCAGTTTCGTTTTGTTCCAACACTGCAAACTTCAGCACCGTGTGAATGGCTGAGAATGCTAGTAGTTGCACAACAGTCGAGTCTACGTTGAAGGCGATTAGCCACCTATCTTTCATTAACGACAAAAATCAAAAATTCCCTGCGACAATGAAAAAACTAAGTTGTTCCCAGTCTTGGAAAAAAAAACCAGCCAAGTTGGTGATCGTGGCACCAGGCTTGGAAGAGTCGGAAAAACACTTGCATTAACTTGTAGATTTGACGTCACAAAGAAAAAATAGTGGGTTTCCCAATCGCATATTTTGTCGTAGGCTGCTCCGAGGGTTCTCAGAAAGAGCATAAAACCGAAATGACTGATGGCCATATTCGAGATGAAGCATCGAATAAATCAGCGATATGCCATTTGGAAACGTGAGACATTGGATTAAGGCGAGTGCTCTTTCGGAGCAAAGTACTGCGAACGTATATTCGAGAGAAAAGAAGAGAGGAAGAGGCGAATGCACCCCCATCGCGGTGAAAGTTAGATCGAGCGAGGGTAAAGTTCTCCTCGAGTCGCTACAATCACAACCAAGGATCAGCATTCTGGACTCAGGGTGTCGCACATACTTTATTCGTATATGCACTATTCATATATATTACACAGAGAGAAGTAAGGGTATTCGTAATTCCACGACACAACCCCCAACGGTGGCTACCATCGACCTCCTCGTCGATTCCTTATACAAGTCTCAAGATTGCCTTCATCTTTCGTGGTTGACTCTACGAGTGGGGACGAACGCGGGAGAAGGAGGATGAGACGGAGGGGGGCACTCCTGGAGAATTGCCGGGGTGGGTTGTCGTCGGAGTTCACAATGCTAAAGTGCAGTAATACGATCGCTTCTCGGCTTTAGATTAATAGTTTCCTGCGAGTTGCGGGGGGTTGGTTTTGGGAGGCGGGGGTCGTTGATGCGGGGTGCTATGCAGGCTTGCTCGCCCGATCTCTCGGGTTTGTCGCGTTCTTGTGACTGCAAGAAATCGAGATGAAGGGCAGAGAGAGACAGAGAGATATCTGGGTGCGAGGGTGGAGAGCCAAGAAGGGACGAAGAATCGAGCGAAGGAGGAAGAACGTAGAGAGGGTTTGGCGAAGCGAAGGGAAAAGTGCGGGAGGGGTTGCGGAGGGTGAATTTCGCGTTAAGGGAAGGTGCGAATAATTTTCCCGTCCCTGGGCGTCAAGGGAATGATGCTGGGCTCATTGGATAGAAGACGACGGCGAAAGAGGACAGAAAGGAGGAAGATGGCTGAGGGGAACGTGCAATGACGACGGAGGGTGCCGCATAGCGTTGGGGTTTGTCCGTACGTATATCAGGCTAAGACGGGGCTCGAGGGTTGCCGAAAAATGCGAGGGTGAGCGCGATATCGAACGGTCGTCACCGTTCTTGCCACCAAGACGTTTGTTCTTATCCTTAGGGCTTATGGCAGGGAGCTTTCGGACCATGATATTTCCAGTGGCTCTCATGTGCACCACGAAGGAAAACTTCGTCCTGGACAGCTGCAAACGCTTTCAAGCGATCAGATATCTAGACGAGGTTTCCTCCTTGGTTGATCATCGTGACGCAACCGTCAAGAGTGATGGTCATCCTAAAACAAATGGCAATGGAAGTTGGTTGGAGTCGTCCCCCAATTAGCCCTACATTTGGGAAATCATCAATTTTCCCAATCACGTGAATTGCTTTTTCGACTGGTTTTGTGATACTGCGCGAATGTTGCAAATGGCAGTGGTAGGGTTTTCTTCAACCGTAGGGTTGTTTGGGGTAAATCCAATTTCTCGCAGATATATAAACATTGTGACAGGATATTAGAAAATTGATGTGCAAAACGTGATTGGAGATAATTAGTTTAGCTGTTTAGGGGAACGAGTGTTTTGCAGATAACATTCCAGTGGGATTGACCCGTAATCGTACCACTACGATTTGAGACTAATTGTATGCTTATTTAAATCAGCATTTTTTTTTACGATCTTTGCGCCTGAGTCAACGGGCACACCATAAATTTTAGAAGTAACGTGTGACGCCGCATCGTGAGCTTTAACTTTTTTTTCGCTACGCGTAATACAGAGAACACGTCTGATAACCATTGAAGAACAAGAATCTCAAATCGTAGCGTGAGACTATACACAAAAGATCGCAGAGCTGAGCAATCGCGCTTCGTCACAATCACTCGAGTGTCTAATTACAAAATCATTCGAGTGTACAATTTCGATCAATTCTCGATTCGTTAACATAAAATCGCCAGTATTAGAAAATAAGCTTGAGGCATTGAAAAGTTCATACGAGTGGAGAGACCTGTGACCGAGCACGATGCAATTAGCCAGGGCTTCTCTTTCTATCGAATCAAAGAAAAAAGAGACTCAAAAAAAATCCTGATCGGATCAATTCCCTTCGTTTCTCTACGACAGTAAAGACAGCGGGGGTAGCAGAAGGAGTGCAGAAGATGGGCAAACCAGTGTCACCGTCTTCCCTCACAAATTGCCGTCCGGTGCAGTTTACCGGGAAGATGGGCTCTTTGTGAGGAGCGAACGAAAGAGAACGGGAACGAGTGTATCGGCAGGAGAGAAACGAGAGTATTCTCTGTGTCGCTCGTTGCGCGCCACCCACGAAACACACACAACGACGAGATCGGTCGTTCAGGAGGGTCCGGGAGAGCCTTCGGAGGCTGCGAACCAAGAGGGACGCGGAAACTTGCCGCGGATAGAGGGAGAGAAATGAGTCTCTATATTCCCGCTTTTATCATGGATCTTTCATCTCGTTCCAGGTCAGAGGACATCCGCGGCAATGCTCTTGCAGCCGTGGAAGCAAAAAGCAACGTCGAACGGTGTGCTCGAGGCACGGGAGTGCTCATGGTGGAAGAAGAAGAAGAAGAAGAAGAAGGGGACGAATACGGAGAGAAAGAAGAGGAAAGAACTCTTGCCGCGAGGTCGGCCTATTCCTAATGCGGAGCAAACACAACTGGAAATCGAATCGGATGAACCGATCTCCGGGTTTGTGGCCGTTGTGTTATATCTCTTTCTCTCTCAATCGCTCGCTACCCCCGCTCCGACCGTCTCTATCCCTCTCTGCTCGCTACGGCCGAAGGTTGTCTCGCGGAGCACGGTAGGCTGAGCTTCGTGCTGAGCTGAGTGTCTTCCGTACATACGTATATACAAAGCCCGCGTTACTTCCTCAGGACAAATCAATCCGCTCCCGTGATCCGTCCAATCTGGAGAATGTCCCCGCGGGGTGGAAAAGTCGCGCCAATCTACGAATCCGATCTGCTCGCCGAGAGAACCAATTTCTTTGTGTGCACGCGCCTGTGTGGGTTCGATGTACACGTCTGTCGAAGAAGCGTAAAGGTAGGTATGGCTGAGGGACGATCGCGATGTTGAGAGTTTTCCAGCTGCGAGGACGTATGGGCTAACCGAGACGGGAAGATCCCAATGCTGGCTCTTCCGTTCTATCCACGAGACTTTCGCATGCGTACACACATCCGTATACGTAGCCTGTGCCCATCACAATTTCTTACCTATTTCCTAGATCAAAGTCCGACTTCGCAATTTACACAGGCTCTTTGCCCTGCAGGAGTCACTTGAAAGGACGCGGTAGATTAGTGCTTCGCGTTTACACAAGGATCAACATGGGGGAACTGACTTTAATCCACTTATCCAGCTTTCTGCTTACGCTACGTTGATTTTTCTGGTATGGAATCTTGGATCTTCCGGAAAGACATTTTCCAACTGTGTCAACCGAAAAATAAGAGAGGCTGCCTCTTTACGACTGCGATCTCGATGAGAATTTCAACGAACGTATTTTCAGCTTTTTTCTCGCTAGAATTGTTCATGCAGGACAAAAAAACGAATTCATGAAAGACAAAGACAAAAAGTGGTGGCGCTTGGTCATAAAAGAAACTTCTTCGTTCGCAATGGAGAGTAAGATCGAGAGGCGAACCGTCATAATTTGAGAAACCCTGTGGAAACGGTAACATCGTGCTGCTCCCAGGAGAGTCGTATACCAAAAGATCTTTACTCTCCCGCGTTCCTTTGGGGTCCGAAGGGCGAGCCGATGCTTACATGCCTTCAAGGCGCACCAATCTTTTCGTTTTTCTCTCTCGTCGCTCTTGAGTGGGGTAGTTTTTCGGCAGGGAGCAAAAGTTCGGCGCCTTTTTCGCCTACAACATCGACTTTCCTTCGTTTCAACCACCGACCCCGCAAACCTCCATCAACCACTTCCTCCCTCGGCAACCCGATGTTTCTCGTTCTCCCTACGAACCGAATGAACGCTTTTCGTCTCAGCAAAAAAAAGGACACGTTTTACGCACGCACGGAAAAACGATATGGTGGGTGAGATCATTGCGCAAGCGCGTGGAATCCCTTGCGCTATTATTGTCTATATATAGATATCCGTTGAATGTAGCGTATGATGTATATGGATATGTCACACGGGATATTGGATCCGTGTCTTCGATACATTATGTACGATATCCACACTGGAGGGTACGCGAACACTTAAATAAATTCTTCGTATAATATTGGTATATCCATTGCTATGGAAACGCAATGCCAATAAGAATAGCCAATAAGAATGAAAATACGCCACATAAATAATAGGTGGGTTCCAAGGAAGCTTCGATTTCTATCAGACGACGCACCTTTCAAACCACCCGATTACATCAACGGTTATAGCGTAGTCGGCCATCTTTAAAAGCCGACAGATATAGTCCCTTCCGTTGCCCTCCCTCCACTGAGGGATATCCTCGATTCAGCACAACTACAAGAGCGGCGAGGGGTAGAGGCTGGAAAAGGGCGAAAAAGGGATTGGCGATGGGGCGAAGGAAGCGACAGATCCGCGACTTCATTTTATTTGATATTCGATTAAAGTTCACTTTGATTTAACCGGCAACGCAAATAAGACACTCGCGGATACCGCAACGAATGATTTTTCGTGGGCTTTCTTCAATTCTGCGGACGTTCGTCGAAACATAGTTCCATATTAGTGACGTTTAAGTTTGCATCGTCGAAACGCAAAAAAAACTATCTCCCCTTGATTACTGAACTTTTTGTAATGGTTTTGGTCTGTGCAGCCGGTCAAACGTTTCTACGTTTGCTTGTTTCGACTATGACGACTTTAATTCGCAAAAATAAGCTTTCGCTAATGATAAAAGTGATAAAAAATTGAAAGTGCGAAATCAAAAGGAATCTAAAGCTGCAGACGCCAAAGTCATTAATTTCGAAAGTTTCCCATTAATATAACCGGCGAGAAATTATCCTAAAAAAGACAGAGAAAGGGGAGAGGGTTTCAGTTGCGATACACTGACGAATCTCTTCGACTCATCAACTCCAAGACCCTCCCTTTCGATATAAAAGCTAAACGACCTCAGCGACTTGCGCGAAGCGCAAGTCCTCATGCCCAACTACGGGCGGCGAGTTTGTTCATTTGTCTTTTAATTATTTTCCAGGCGCTACAGGAATCCGCTATTCTCGCTGACAGCCATTTTTTCATTCATCGCACACTTTGGCCTTTATAGTCGTTCTTAGTCAAACTGCCCGAGAAATCTGACCTCGTTTTATCCGCCCCGTTGTTTTTGCAGTTGACTTATTTCTATTATTCTGCACTCTATTCTGCTTTTACTGTTCATTTACGTTTATATCTCGTCTCGTGTAGACGAATAAAATTATTTGTTCAATTTATGTAATTATAGCGCCGCGCGGAATCCCAGTTGTGTCTTGGATTACGAGTTGCAAGCTTGATGAGGTTTGACAAAGAAAAGCAGTAACGAAAGCGGAAAATAAAACAAAAAAGGAATAAAGGGAAAATGGTGGAATCCGAGAGGAGCCTTGATCACTTGATTTAGTATTATAATAGTGGTTGTTGTTTTTGTTATTTCTTTTCTTGTGTTATTGCTATAACAATTACCATCATAGGCCGTTGTTTTCACTGTCGTTATTGTTATTACGATAGTGATTATCATAGTCGTCATTATTGTTTCAGCTTTTGCGCTTGTTATTTTACGAATTTTGTTATTGTTGAAACTACTATTATTAATATCATAAACTACTATTATTATTTTTTCTGCTGTATGATTTATACGATCCAAACAATCAGACTGAAAATCACAAAAATCAAATTACAATTCCTCCATCGGAAAGATTTGCTCTTTTGTTTGGGTTTACTGGCTCACTTTCGATATCTTGAGAAAGACTGCTGCGTCAGCGACTGATCAGATGAAAGTATTGTAACAGATAATACACAATTTTGGAGATGTTCGACTTGAAAGATTGTCACGTCCACTATTGACTTTACCCTCAATATTATGGTATTGGCGGTCTCAGGAAGGAGCGTAATGAAATCAACCGAATGAGCTGATGGGCAAAAATCCCGCTGATGTAACGGGTTCGAAACGTTCTGGGCCCATTTGTATTACACGCATGTACGAAGAAACCACACCATCAGTGTCGTTTATCCAGTCATTACTTACGGACACGTCCGGACCCTCCGGTTTCTTTCTTTTTCTGGCTCTCACTGAAAAATCTCGATTCCTACTGCCTCAGAGAAAACGAGAGAGGAAAGGAATAGAGTGAGAGAGAAGGAGAGAACACGAATGGGAAATTGAGAGAAAAGCGATATACAGGGCGTAAAGTTTCCTGATTACCAAACTTTTCCGATTCGACCAACGACCGGAGATTCGATCAGGCACTCGAACTAAAGAGGGCAGAGAAGAAGTATAAGGGAGAGAAAGAGAGAGGGAGAAAGAGCACTTCGACTTTTAAGCTCTCGAAGGGCGCTCCGGCGTACTGAGAAAGCAAAAGCTCCAAGAAACTCTCCACCGCACATGCATTCTCGTTCTATTACTCGCGGAATGAGAACATACACCGAGGGATCCTCGGTGGTTGTTTCATCAGAGATTAGTCAGTCGGCGTTGGTGTGCGCACGTACATGGGCGATCTGACGGAACTTCCGGCGTTTCGAGTCCGGGAGTAACATTTTTCGCGGTTCGTCTCAAATTTTACGGAGATTGCGTGGAGGATAATGGAGAACGAAAAAGAGAGATACACCAAAAGTTCGGCAAAGACGAACAGCGAGCAATTATTTTCCCCGTCATTTGCTCTCAATGAGAGATGACCGAGACGCCGGAATTCCATACTGTATAGACGTATCTCATACGCATTCCACATCAGCGAGAACGAAATCCTAGCTCTTCTAGACCGAACAGAGGAGCTTGATATTTTTGATATTGGGGGAAACTACAACGGAAAGCTCATCTCCCAACAGTGCCAAGAAATATGGGGCTCATAGGCGGTGATGGCCCAGGGGGTCGAAGAAACTACGGTTGGGAGGACGAGGGAGGCCGGAGGGGTTGAGGGGGTTCTAGCAAAATGGGAGTCAGGGCGCAAGGTCGAATAGTGGTCCCGTGAATTCCACCGTCAGATTTAAAGGATACCCTCCCGCGTTCTACACCGTAAAAAGGTAGACCGCCACCACGACGCGAACGCCCGGCTAGGATCCCGGGGGTGAGAAAAGATTTACGCCGGTCCGAAGGCCAATTGCACCAACGTCTCTTCCCATCTCGCTCTTCCTCCCTTTCTCCTCGCGCTGCCTTTCAACCTCATTTTTATCCCTGCGCACGCTAAGATCGAGCTCGTGAGTATTTACGAGACAAGTGTGCAGCTCTCAGCAGGGAGGGAGAAAAAGAGAGATGATGTTCAACTGGCCTGGCAATTGCCAGACAAGTTCTACACATTTTTGCCCGGAGCAACGAGAGCGCCCTTAAAAGAGTTGGCAGGTTTTAGAACCTTTTTGTTCGAAGCGTTCATTTTGAAAATTGGACGGTCCTGGAAATTATGCGCGAATATGCGGTGCGTTGAACGAAAGGTGGCTTTGGAGACATATTGGAGTTTAGTAAACACTGAGAAGGGTTGAGGTGGCTACTGCGAGGTCGGACTCTGAATAGGAATGCCTTCAAAATCTACTTTCTCCATGCGTGTGTGTGGGTGTGTAAAAAAAACATTGCGTATGTATACAAAGGAAAGCTATGAATCATAAAACGAGGCGTAATTAATTAGGCGGAATTGCATTTAGCATCGGTGGCACGCGAGATTCTGTTGAGACTCGTAAAAACGTCGCATATATTCTCGCTGGAGGAATTCTCTTCCATACACGCGGGCATACAAATACGGTTGTGAGCGTGAACGTTCGTGGTGCAGCAACCTCGCACGTTACTGTCGCCACCTCACTCCTTTGTTTCGAGAGTTGGAAAAAGAAAAAAGACATCGACGACGAAGTGCTGCGTGTTATTATAATTTTTGCATCAGTGCGGTCGTTTCCCTTTTTTAACAACTTCCACGTGACACTCGTCGAGCTTTCTTTTCCTCACATCGAGAGGATTAAAAAAAAAACCTTGTACGTTACCCTCAGCTTCAACATCCCTTAACCGGCTGATCATGCTTGACTGTCTCCGGACTCTTACCTGAAACACGATTGAAATAACGAAAAAATTAGTAAAAATGTATTAGGAAAATGCGTATTGGATATTCGTCATATACGTAAAATTGGAATGAACGTTGCAGTCCATTTTATGATTGGTTTGCGTGAAATTACAATCGTGACCGGAAACGCATAAAGAGTCGAGGAAGTATCGAAGATCCGGGGATGCGTAATATTTCAATCCACTTCTTTTACCCTCGTCTATTCATGATGTGGACCTATTCAGAGGGCGCGTAGTTCCAATGGCACTCTACGCGTTAACATAAAGAGAGGGAGAGAGGGATGGGGTCAGCGAAAAAAAGTATCGGGATGTGATCGAATGCGATGGATACAGCGGTTGGATTCTTTTGCTCAAAAAGGGACGTGCCCCCGAGAGTATCACGGGTCAAGCGCCGCAATGCTTTTTTTTCCAGTTGCGCATGACGATGCAGTAGCTGCAACATACAGGCTATAGATACATTTTTTTCCCTCTGTACCTCTTTCCCTTCTCTCTGCCTACTCTTTTTGGTTTCTCCGTTTCTTTTGCAAGCTGCACTTTTCCGCAGGAGAAAAAAAATTGCGGACGTCCATTTTCCCCGGGGCTTTGATGGTGCCTGGGACAGAGGACCGACCGATGTTGAGGAGTGGAAAGGTAGGAGTTCGACAACCCAGATACGTGAATGCTCGTTTTACGTCAAAAATTTATATATACAGATACGTGTATATATTTGGGGTTGAGTTTGGTGTTGGTAGATCGAGATGCTTTGATCTTCGACACGGTGGACACGCTTTGTCCGAGAAAATGCTGTGCAATTTGCGTCGTCGTACACATATGCATAATATGTTATGGATAAACAAACGCTGATCCACGTACGAGGGTATCAGGAGAAAAGTCGATTTGCTCTCGCATGGTTAATCTTCTGTAGGCAGCAATATTATTTTTGAGTAATCGTTTGGTGGCGAGATATGAGAGTGGGTCAAAGAATTGCGTCCTCTTCGTCACGGAATGATTTCCAGTTGAACGACGTTTAGTGCCGGACTTGGAGGAATAAGAAATTATCGGTCCATTCTGAAGGGCTGGACTTTATTTCAAGATTGCTCGATGGTACTCGATGCTATGAGTGATACTGCTGCACGAAACCTTATATCTGCACCTATTGCAAATATGACTTTGAATTTTTCAACGTTCCGAAATTTTCATTGGCAAATTTGACCTATAAAAATTATGCAAACTTTTTTCGACGATTTTTACTTGGTAATCTGTAACGACAATGAAAAAATGATTTTAGTTCATTTTCCACTTAATTCGGAGTTGCTTTATCGCCACCGTGTGTATAGAATCAGCCTTTATCCGCCACCGTTTGTACAGAGTCAGAGTAGGCTGAAAATTTAAGTTAGAACGTACGCGAGTACGTCGCGATTGAATGAAAAGTTCAAGTCTGCTTTCGCTGATCGACTCATGTGTACGCGATTATGTATGACTATACGTGATCGTTAGACTCGGTTGAATTGAAATGAATGTCGCGAGATGCGGCGAGACCGGGTCGCGGATAAAGTCTAATTGAATTTAAAAGCGATATAATATAACGAGGCACAAAGCTGCGTATGATAAATTCGTCAGTCATTCTCTCCCTTTCATATCTCTAATACATAGAACGTTCTTCTCCGTCGTCTCCCGAGTCTTTCTTATTCTCCTTCTTTTATTTTTCAACTTTTACCACCCGTTCTGTGGCATTGCTCGGCAATGATACCGACACGACTGTCAATCGCCGCCAGCGAGGATGACGATGACGTATTTTCTACTGTCAATCGTAGCGCGCGAGCGAGTACGAAAATATAATATCGTCGCGGACGTAAATTTTATTGAAGTGTGGTCGCGTCATTCGATCCGCTTGATGATATACGGCCGCGTGAGGCGCCCACCAATTGACGAAGGAAGCGATGAATTGATTGAATTGATTGAGAGTAGTTTGTACGGAGGCCCGCGCTGGTCTTTGTCCGTCCTCTATACCCCCTCCCTTTCTCTCTCTCTCTCTCTCTCTCGCTCTCTCTAATGAGACGTCGGGAAAATAGACGAGTGAAGATATTATAATAGAACCAAATGAGAAAGAGACAACCGACAGTGATATCGTCGAGAGGATACGACAACGAAAGCAACGAGCCCGTTGTGGCGCGTAGTCCACTGATGGAGAGAGGGAGAAAGATATATATAAATATAAATATATATAGAGAGAGAAAGAGAGGGAGAGACGTATCGTTTCTCAGTATCGCGTACCGCCTCAATTAAAATAATCGAGAGCCATTGCCTCATCAGTATTCGAGAGGGAGCGAGAAACTGGAGGGAGTGGGGATAAAAAGAGAGAGAGGGAGAGAAAGCGTCCAGGGAGGATTAGAAAAAGAGTGACGGAACGAGCGTGATGAGGAGTGGGAGAAGGCCCGAGAAGGAAAAGAGGATGAGGTGGCAGCGGTGCAATGGAAACCAAGCCGAAGGGTCAGAGGGCACTTTCCGAGCTCTCGGTGCACTCCGCCTTGCCAGTCGTGGAGAGGGGAAGAGAGAGGGAGGGACAAAGAGAGAAAGTGAAAAAGAGTTCACCGACTAAAAACGTCGGATACTGATTGCGAGCACAAACACATACACATATAGAGTTAAATGTCTCACGAGAAGAGGGAGACGAGTCCACTGATACACTCGACGCCCGGAAACTGCTATTACGCTGTTTTAATGCGCAAGACCTCAAGTATTTAAGCTTCAAGGGGCTCTAGGAAGTGGGCGGCCTATGTGTTTGAACGAATTTGTGTGCGAGCGTGTGTGCGGGCCTCGGCGTATAGAAAGGATATTTTATTATCGTTTTCACTCGATCTCATCTCTTCTTTTTCTAATTTTCTATCGTACACGATTTCTGCAATACGCCGCGCTGTTTATATAAATATGTATTTTGTACGTATATGGAACCTGTTATATTCATTCACCGCTGGATATAAGCACATCCAACTATTTTAAGGACCGGCATCTTAACGGTTCGACAAAAAAAACTGTTAATTAATGTTTATTCAATCAGAAAGATTTTATTTCCGTTGAAATAAAAATTTCCATTTTTATTTTTAATGCAAGTTCCGGACATAATTTTATTACGAATTATATTACGAATCCCAAAATAATTTTAGTTTGACAAAAGCATAACATTCCATACAAGGACAATTTTTATTGCGTTAGTTTTAATATTAATTGAAGATTATATTACATAATTTTGCTTTGCATAAACAATTTATTTGAATATTTATATACGTTTGAATTAAAGTATAATATTGGAAATTCGATGTCGATTTTAATTTGAAAGGAGGAAATACATTTAATACGACGAACTAAATCTCGTTTTACATTTAATTAAAAACGTTTCATTCCAGAAAATTCTAAGCTTAGGTATTATTATTTGTTAATAAAAAAAAATGAATGAAAATTGGTTGCCATGAAAATAATTTTGTTATTCGTCAGATTTGTTTTAGCAAACCGAAGCTAAGTAAATCAGGCGATGATTTTTAGACTACATTTAGCAATGAATAATACTGATATACCAATATGATTTCGAATAATAGTAAAAATAAAGAATGAAAAGTAATTTTCGTTGCAGTTCAACGATGGATATTCCAATTCCGGATAATGTCACTCGCCGAAACGTGCGTGTCGGACGTAGTCACGAGTGAGTCGATTTAATGGCACAGCACAGACATTGGGTATAGAAGCGAGGCCCGATAGAGAAATTGCAACGCCGATCATTGACGTTTCACGAGAGACCGAGGGGAGACGTGCGGAGATTCGAGAAGAAAGTAATAAGGAAAGCAAAAAAAAACGGTTCGCAAATTACTCACGAATCGGCGGGCTGTCGATGCGCATGGCTGTGCATAGCAGCGTGTGCACACGAGACGACAGTCTATATGCGGCACGAAGGGTCAGATGATTTTTGAATAATTGAATATGTATCCGCGCGCGTGCGATAGCGCCGAGCCGCGGACATACCACTCTCGTGTACAATTACACATGCCGAAAATGAGCAACGATCCGGAATGGAAACGTTTACGAGGTTTTCTATATACACGTGTATACAGGGTGACGCGAGAACTAACGTTCATACTGAATATCCAGATTTCTACTATCGATACGAATCATACCCGTGTTTATATCATTCAAAAACTTGTTATTTTTATTTTGATACCTTTTAAAAAATGGACGATTCATCAAAATATTACTTTTACAATTTAACTATGCTTGCCTCAAATTTGAAGACTTCAACAAAAAACTTTATGATTTTTGGAGAACCCAGTTTTACTGTTGATATCATTTTAAAAAACCAATTTCAATTTAAGTATCGTTTGGAACCCAAAAATTAGATAAAAATCTAATTTCAACAGTTAATTTAATATTTTCAATTAATTTAGAACTTTTTATACCAAATTCAATTTAATTTGAAAAATGCAAGTGACAAATTTCGAAACCATTGAATTTTAATTTTTTTTTTCGCTTGAAGCGACGTATCGTCAATATTGAAAAAAAAAACAGACTAACAACTCATTAGTTTTGAGTTATCATCAAAACTAATAAACCGTACATAGTTTCTATTTCTTTTCTACTTTGTTAACGCTCCTTTAATCACCAATTTTCAGAAGTACTTGATAAGAATAATTCGTCCTCATTTAATTATATCAGTTTATTACTTGAACTTTGGCAACTGATATTGACTCATTTTTTTCAATCTCCGACCAAAATCCAAAGTTCCGATTTTTCACTCATATTAAGATTCGCCCGTAAATTCGGTGTTTCGAATCGTGTGGAGAGTATTTGCAACAAAAAAAATGAAAAAAGGGTGACCAGCATTGGCAAGAGTTTAATATTTTCGTTCATTAGTCACTTCTCGTGCCACCCTGTATACATCTACACATGCACGTGTACTAAATTTATTCGTATCCTTCTGGTAAGGCGTGCGCGTAAGGAAACTCTGTGCGCTGTACGTGTACGTCCGCGCGGTAGCTCACGGTATCGGTGGCACACACGGTACGTAGGAAACCAGGCAGAAGGAGATTGCGCCGTGATCAAACGGCGACAGCCGTGTCGTAAGCCTGTCTTGAAGAATCCAGATAGGATCTTGAAGTGGCGCCGTTTTAACACCACCAAGAGGCCGAGGGAGGGAGATAGAAAGAGAGAGGGAGAGAGAGCTTTAACGGGTCGCAGAACTGCAGTTTACGCTCGCCACCAGTGGTAATGCACCTTTACCTATGTATCCAGAGACTGACCATGTAAGCGGGTGTCCCTGTGTCTACACATATATGAGGGTGCACCTTAAGACTATACCCGGTACGTAAGGCTTCGACGCAGACGATCGACTTTTGAAGATCACGTCGAACGATCGCTCGCCTCCTCGTCTCGTGTGCAAACTTCCCTCGATGTCTGTGTGCCTCGTGCAAACGTGTGGATGTCTCCGTGTCTCCAATAAAACACGTTTCAGCGATCGAGCGTAATTGATATATAACGCGGGCGTAATTAGATCACGGATGAATTAAAAGACGATAAATCCAAAAATACCAGAAGAAACTGAACATCCTGGAGAATAGTTGAAACTCTACTTCGTGATGGATAGCATTAAATGATTATGAAATAAAAATGTATCCATCGGATTTATTTTAACTCGCAATCGAATTTTAATTTTATCTTAAGTGCTCCATTTTTTTCAAGTATATCATTCCAGGAACGTACTACATATATTTTTAACTTCTTTTTGAAGGTATTAGAAATCAATTTTATAGCAAAACTCGAGGAAGACATTTTTTTTGTTTGTTTAGATGAACGGAGTGCTCAAGATAAACCTTTTGAGCAGCTTATTTTCAAAGCTCCTTCATTAGTGTCTTAATGACCTCTATAATCATGAAAACTATTCAATAATTTTATAAACTTTGTCGATCTAAATTTAGACGTCCCTCCTACAGCAGCAATTGTTTTCAATATTTCCAACAACATAAGGGTGCACGTTTCATAATTAAAAAATAATAACATTGACCCAATTTTTTACCCAATTACATTTTTAATGATTCCAATTTCGTTTGAAGAAGCACTGAGGCTCACTCAAATATTAAATACTCTTTCTACATAATGGAATTGACCCGTGCCGAGTGGATCTTCAAGCTTTCCATAAAATAAATTCTGACGATCATCTTTGATTTGCAAATGGCTTACGGAATGTTAAATAATACAGCCTATCTCTGCGTATATTATCCGGGATTCTGCAGGATCCCTCCTCATCTTTCGCCATTTCTACTTCAGAGGGAAAAAAATTAAAGCGCATGGGAGGAAAGTTCAGAAGATGTGTGTGTGTGCGTGTGTGTGTGTGTGTGTCGCGCGAGATGGATGAGGCTCTCGAGCGATGTCACAGAAAACAGCAAAAGCTCCAGAGCTGGATTACAGTATTTTGCATTCGAATACGTACATGAAGTGAAATATACGTGGGTGTAGGTGGGTCCGTACGAATGTGTGTATGTCGATCGCGAGTGCAAAACCGAGCGCCAATTACCACTCTCTCGTTGCACTCAGGCGCGTCGACAGTCGGAAGTGCATTATCGCACTTTACGGCTCGGTCTCGTAAGTGCAGCCTCGCGTATCGACCCGTATATAGATACACACGTGCGCACGTGTATAGAGGTACATATATTTAGAGACACGTATACGCGCGGTGTATAGGATACGAATATTTATACCGTTCTCCCTCACTGATATTCTCCAGCAGTCACCGACTGACTTCTCCGTTTCTACCTCGCTCCATCTTTCTCGAGTCCATTCCTATTGCCCGTCTCCCTCACTCCGGAGACAAACTCACGATGGAAGATCTAAAATTCACGCGCTTTCTCGACCCTTCGCGAAAAATGAATCGGGCTAGGAGGTTCGAGGCTCTTTACCCTCCCTCAATCTCTTGGGCTTTCTCCACTTTCCCTCATTCTTTCTCTCTCTCGCTCTTTCCCTCACACACACACACACACACACACTCGGCACCTCCATCCACCATTCGTTCTCATATATTTTCCATACCTTCGTTCCCGGCTCTCAAACACTTGGCGTCGTATTTAATTCAGGGGTGGATATTCAAGTGGCGTATTGTATTATTAGCTTGACGTACGTATAAGTCAAGCAGGAAGCATATATTTTTAAGCTCTTTAAATAACGTTTCTCAAATTACATTAAAAGTACGATTCCACTTTCAACGTTATATTTAATTTATTATCAATTATCAGCAATAATCATTTAATTTGACAAATCTTATTTAAATTAATTAGAAATTATTCATGCAACATTTTTTTTTCAAGTAGCCGAAGCGTAACACTATTTTTTTAATTTTTGTCCATTACGTGTACGTACTTGGATCGCAGATTATCCAAAAAAAATCGAAAGGTACGTTGGCCTCGTATAATTTTTTTTTGTATTTCTATCTTCTGAGCTTGAATTGTACCGATTGTCTCAAGCCAATTTTTCAATTTTTCCATGAAAATCTAAAACGTCCACGTTATTGTACGTTTGATGTACAAAATCGCAAAGAGGGTACGATACGAAAAGCATATATATATATGTATAATGTACTATATACGTAAAAGAATTCAGCACGGGCAATCGATTCGTCTGTCCTGCCTTTTCCCTTATCCTTTCTCTCTCCGGCCGATCATAGCTCACAGTTTGAACATACCACGGTAGGCTTTTGTATCGCGTCAACTCAATCTTAATCCCCGTAACGTAGTCGATAAGTGTGCGTGCGTATGTATAGATACAAGTTTAAAGTACAGTAAAAGGTTTAAAGCTTTGATAGAAGTGACTGTCATTCGCGTACACGCGGCTTTTTCGCAAATGATAAATCACACCATTGCCGCTACATGTAGCAACTTTCTCCCTCCGCTGCCCCTTTCTCTTCCCATGTTTCTCTCTCCCTCTCTCTAATGCGTAAATATATGTATATATTCCCGCGGATTAACCCTCCGGGACTAGTGTACACATATACGTGGCACGAGTCTCGTGAGAATCTCGATACCAATTTTCCACGGATATTAGCGTCCCAGAAAATCCGGATCACCCGGTCACCCACCACCCAAGTGTCTAGGGTCAAAGTTTAGGGTCGTATGCCCGAGTGAAAAAATAATTCCCAAGCTCTCGTCGGTTGCGTTCGGAAAATTCGTCACGTTGCATACATCCCTGCTAATCCGTGCCAATTGCGTGCCAATGGGCAAGCAATCGTCTGCGGAAAACCATTTATTTTCGTTTGGCGGTATAACAGTTGTCGCGAAATGATTTTTTTTTTTCGTTTCACTATCTTCTTCGTTGCACTGCAACGATATGAGATAACGAAGGTCTCGAGCGATCGTCGGATCGTTATATTCCGAAGAGTTAAAAGGGAAATCAATTTTCAGTCATATAATTATCATTTCAATCTAACAAACGATAATTAAGTAAACAAAAAAAATAACAGTTTCTAAACCAATGGGGTTGACGTTTGAATCGTTGAAATATTATAGAAACTTTGAGATATTTTATTTATTATCGATTAGCATATTTTTAAACGGTTAGATATTACAAGTCAATTTCTTATAAGTCATTATAATTTCCTTTTTCTCCTATTATGTATAATTATTGTTTTTCGTCCCTATAATTTATAACTATTATCCACACTTGTTATACAAACTACCTGAACTCTAAATAAACGGGAAAAAAATCTTCACGTATCCACGAAAAAGTACGTATACGTGACGAGGATATTTTCCCATAGAAGGATGTGTCGAGTCGAAAATCGTCGATCCTTCAATATATATATATATACACACTCTCCCACACACCTATACCCATGAACGAAATAAGTGCAGTACTCTGCGCGTACACACTCACACAAAGATACCCAAACAAAAACAGCCATCTACGGAGAGTCGACAATGCGACAAATCCGAAAGACCAACGGACCATGATGGTGCGGTGCCATTACCATTTCTATGAGCGGGTAAGTCGCGGAGAGGGGTGTCGACGAATAAGGGCTGTAACAGTCCGTACGGATGTATAGGACGCTGGGAAAGTGCAACGAGGACAAGTATAGCCAAGGTAGCCCGGTGCCCCCTCGTCGGGAGTCGCGTGCCCTTCGCTACAAACTCTCGCTCTCTCTGTCTCTCTGCCGCGTTGTTTCGCAATCCCGAAGGCGATCTCCGGTCCCAAAGGATTCGTTAGCGCCCATAGTGTAGTTTTTAGTTTGGTCCCACCGGGCCAACATCCAAAACCCTCCAAGTTTATGTACGAAAGGGGAGGAGGGGAATAAAAATTCTGCAGTTACGGATCGATGACTTACTACCGCCGTTCTTACCCCCTCTGAGCGCCGGAAGAGTGAATCTCGCACCCCAGAGTCCTAAAAGCCTTTCGGCGTTGCGGTTTTGAGGAAGTAAAGAAGGCGGACGCGAAATGTCAGGGGGAAAAATGGGGT
The DNA here is from genome assembly GCA_030523105.1 of Ophioninae sp. A BG-2022a. Taxonomy (NCBI): domain Eukaryota; kingdom Metazoa; phylum Arthropoda; class Insecta; order Hymenoptera; family Ichneumonidae; species Ophioninae sp. A BG-2022a. The sequence goes on along the minus strand of JAPYZI010002148.1, from coordinate 24,040 downwards.
CGGGGTTGAAATATATATATATATCCATACACACATAAACACAAAGGAATAGAAAGAAAAGAGGGAGGAGGATTCCAGCTTTGGAATACCGGGTGGAATGTAAGGGCGAAAAAAAGTGCGAGGAGAACACCAAGACTTTTTTCGTCTGCTAAGTTGCCTTCGTTTCTCCCTTCTTTATTCTTTCCCTTCGTTTCTATCCTCGCGTGCACGTAGCGCGGCTTTCCCGGCGTTCATCCGGTACTGCAGTGTATACAGGGGCGAAGGTACTACGGCTTTACTTCCGGCCGATTTTATTTTCCATATATACCCTCCCTCTCCCGGAATAATGTGAGAAATGTGACGGATGGGTGGGAGGAAAAAGGATGACTTAAGAAAACGCGGGCATGCGTGACACGTATCTAGCTGGTAAGAAAAAAGCTCGTTCTCGGTATCGGCTCGTGATACGATTGCTCAGTTAATTCCAACCCAAAGCTAGCCAAAGCCCGGGCATTGATTCGATTAGAATTTAGCGCAGGCTCGAGGAAATAATTGTTAAATATATCCCGGAAATGAGCGCTTGGAGATCGGGAAAAGGCAACTTGACATATGTGTGTCCGTCTGTTTTAGGAAACGAGAGGAATGTAAAAAGAGAGAGAGAGAGAAAGTGGAGGCAGATGAGAAGAAGCGGGAGAGAGGACGGAAGGAGGGTGATAGCGAGGAGAGAGTGATTACTCCTAGTGAGTTTGGATCAAACGGATGTTTGCTCGGATCATTATTTCTGGCGGCGCGAGCGGATACGGAAACGGCAGATCGGCACGGGAACTTCGCTCGATCTAAAGAGAGGCTAGGACGAATAGGAGAGAGGGAGGAGTTACACACCAACGGAAAAGTAAAACTGGGTACCGCGAAATGAGAGAAAGATAGATCGACAGAAATGGAGCGGGGGGGGTTACGACCGCTGAAACGAATCGAAGCGATACCAGGAGTTAACGATCCCGTAGGCCTGAAGCGAGCCGTTAATCACTCCCGGAAGCCCATACACGCGTTACTTTCTTCTGAAAGAATAGAGAGATGGCGCGTGTCAGCCGGATTCCTGTATCGCCGTTTCACCTTAGAAACGATCCTCTCGAATCACTCTTACGATTTCGTATTCCAAACGCGTCAAAAATGATTATTTTTTCTTCCAGAGATTCTTCGCATAGTCATGAGTCACGAAAATCACGCAAGCGCTTGTTTCGATTTTTGTTTAAGCCTTCATAGAGCCATATCGATTAACCTATCAAATTTGAGTCCAGACATGAATCCCTGCGTTTGAGGACACCAGACATTAATCGTTCTTCTCGTCGATTTTATACATTTTTTTCTCATTCCGACCCCTCAATAATGGAATACATTTTACACGTATACGTGTACCCTCCCGTGTGAGTATATTTAAGGGCGGCGTAAGTGCGGTGTAAAAGAGGAAAGCTATTATCCAAGATTTCGTCTCGTTCGGGTAAAACGTCGAGGGACCCTGAAAGATGAAAGTTTCGGAGGGGGATGCAGCAATATATCGGAAGCCGAAGTGTACGCGAGTTCGCCGCCGCGGAGGAAAGTTGGCAAGTTCGACGTAGACGAGCCAACGACGAAGACTACAACGAGGCGCCGACACACGACCACGTAGCAGACCCAGGTACTCGCATCTTATTCTCACCGACGAGAACCGTCGAGCTTTTGACTCGGCCAAGTTCTCAATCTTGAGAAAGCTCGCGAGCTTTACTCTCAACGGCCGTAAATATTCACTCAACTTTTTTATGTATTCCCTAATCAATTTAAATGGGAATTCGCAGCAAAAGTTAATTTTTGAACGAATCTAAAGGCTGTCGTCAAAATATATTGAAATTACGATAACCGATGGCGACGGTCAAGTTTTTTAAGCCTACGTCATACAGTTTTTACAATCGAGACGAATTCAATGTCTGATGTTGTTTCGCATAAACAAATGAACTTCCTGGGTAAAAATCGAATTTCTATTTCGACATCACTTAAGCTCAATTGATCAGAAATGAAATTTAATTATTTCAGATCAGTGTTATTTCGTGACGAGTTCTATCGAACTCCAAATACATTTTTTCACGTTTCCATAATCCTTATTTTTTGTTTAGTATTCCACCCCTAAAGACTGTATACACTTTTTCCCAGTCTTCTCTAAAGTATTTAAAATCATATTGATTGTCAAAAACGAAGAAAATGCATTTCTTCCCAAATGAAGCGCAATACCGACGAAGGTGATTCAAGTCTTGGCCAATAATACATATCTATATTAAAAAAAAAGAAACTTACTTTCAAATTGACAATAAAAAATATTAATATGTTTATTAATACCTACGTTCTATTCTCGATGTATTTACTTAATACCTCTGAAGTCAATTTTTACAAATCCGAATTTCACGGTATCGTCAGTCAGTAGCATATCCCCATAAGGCGCAACCAGCCATACATCTGCAGATAATGGGCTTCGCGAATACGCGATTAGTTGAGGGTGAACAATGATAAGATATTTACATATTCACGCAACCTACATATATTTACATACTTATATATATAACTCCAGGTAAATACGTACGAATTTGCACAATCACATTTGGATGTGAGTGTAAGGAACCGAGAGAAGGCGGACAGTCGGGTGGCGATGCATTATTTAGTGACGCCTCGGCACAATGCTGTAATCATTATAAATCATCATCCTCCGAACTATTTCCTCCTTCTCTCCTCCACTCTCCTCTGTCGCACATAGGGAGCTAACTTTCGCGTCCGGAAATTTCCGAAACTTCCTGTTGAATACCATCTCGGGTCCCATTCCTGTCCCGCCCTCCCCCCTCCTCCATCATTTCGCTCAGTTTCGCGTTGCCCTTACCCCCACGCCTGTCGTTATCCCTATACATTTCGTCTTGGAGGAGCGGCGACGAGCAATGTACGAAAACCTCGTACCCTAAAGTTTCCACGTGTGCGTGCGGCGTAGACGCGCGTGACGTTCCCACTCGACGGGAGCAACGGGCCGGGTGGATGCAACGCAGATTTCGCTAACGAGCATCGCGGTTCAATCTCGGCCGCGCGTACGAACAAAAAGCGACGCGCGCGAAAATAAAGGAGGAAAAAAGAAGAGAACGAAGAGTAGAGGTGGAGGAGGGGAGCGGGAGAGTGATGAATATGGGAGAACTCGAGAAAAATAAAAATTGGGGATGATTCGCGATTTTGCCGTAGAGAGGGAAGAACAAAGGGTGAAGAGAGAGGGGTGGAGGTGTAGTTAACGAACAATCCGTCTAAAGATAAAGTTGAGACAGAAAATGTACTTTGCCTTTTTTTTTTGCATCGATAGCTCGAATTCGATTTTAATTTCCGATGGTGTTGCTCGTTAAATTGCGATCGATGAAACGCAACGAATATTCTTTTTGCTGCCTTTTTTCTATTTTCATTGGGAGCTAGTATAGTTTTTCGTTTTATATCGATATCTCATCTTTTTTTTTCATTATTTGGAATACTTTTTAATAAATGCGAGTCTGTAGTGAGGATGAGAAAGATAAAAATTGCGTAACGTTCGACTGTCAAAAAAAAAGAACAATTGCGAAGAAATAATTCGTTGCGAACGACCCTCGAGTATCGCAATTCGCAGATATTTGAAAAAGGTAACAGAAATATGGATAATATTAACTACCAGCTTCTCACACTCCTATCGATAATCAAGAAAACGACGAATACAAGTAACACGTAAAAACTCCCAAACCAATGATAATAGTTCCAAGGAACCGAGTAACAAAAAATAAATTAATCTAAAATACACAGAATTCGAAGGTCGGAAACGATGAAAATCATAAAGAGAATAACAATAGCACCAATGAGAATGAATAGTTTAAAAATTGACAATGAAAACCCAGCTCTCGGAGAACAGAAACAAATTTCAAAAGTCGACAGATATTTCGAGCCGGAACAGATTGTCCTATCCTGAAATACTCGAATCCTTTCACCGCATCGACCAACTTCTCCATCGTTTCATTATTTTTTTCAATTCCACGTTCAAAATATCCCACACCATCGAACTATACAAACACGTCGTAATAATCCGGAGGATCGGGGTCACATTCGTGTTTTTCGTTTCCTCGTTTTTCTATTCTTCCTCACCGTGCAAAATTACCAGGGAGCAAAACGAGAAACAACGAGGAAAAAAAAAGTGTTGCAGATCGGAAACTGTGAGAATCGTTGTCAGATTAGTTTGACACGGAATGCCCTGTACGAGAGATTTATGCGTGCATCCATAGGGTGGAGTCGAACGGGAGTGGAGTTTTCTCTCTCCCGTTCAGGGGGTCCTATTGTTCGTGCCCTCAGGCCGTGCACGCGAAGCGAAAACTGCGTCCTGGTGCTTTTGGGGTGCCAATACGTAACGGTGCAAAAGAGGAAAAAGGGGGGGGGCGGTGAAATACGAAAGAGAGAAGACAAAAAGCAACAAAAAGAGCGAGATAGAAAGGGCCAAGCGAAAATAGGGATGAGGTTGAAGTTTAAAACGTTGGAATGCAACGGAAATTGTTATGTTTCCATTTTATTATTTTCTTTGCGTAAATCGTTACGTAAAACTCCTCAATACATTTCTACGTTTCATTTATAAATTCAAAATACGAACGTGATAAAAAAAAGCATTTCGTAAAACACTGAAGACGTGGATATAAAAACGTAATAAAAAAAAATTGGTGGCGTTGCAACGATGCAAAATTCAAGCCCATGAATAGAGGAGCGTCTATGGAGTGCATCATCCCCTATAGGCGCTCCAGACTGTGCGTCTATTGCAGAGAAACTATGGCACGGCGCGTATACGTAGTTGAGAGTGATCGGTCTCGTCGCGGAAGTAGTGGGGGCGGGGGGGGGGGGGGTGGGGGGGGGGGGGTGGGGGGTGGGGGGGGGGGGGAGGAGTGAAAAAAGGGGGCTCTTTCAATTTTACTCAATGCTCGTACGCGCACTCGCGTGTCAGATGGAGCGGGAATGAAATATTGACTGAAACACGAGACGCGAGAGGGATAGAGAGAGTAAGGATGCAGATTTTTTATGAGCCCCTATTTTAGAATTGCAACACAAAGTTCTTAATAATACGGGGAATCGGGGTTCCGTTTCGCTGGAAATACTTATTTGGTTATCGGTTGGTCTCTTTGGAAAATAAAATACGTGATCTTTTAGCCGATGTGCGTTAGCGTAGAAAATATAAAAAAAACGCGAACAGAATAAATTGAAAGAAAATTCATGAGTGCCCATTTACATTTCGTGGAAGCGAAAAAAAAATAAGGACGAATACAATTTGTACTTTTCGAATTTGCATCGTTGGAATGCAAGGAAAAATTTGTTGCTTGCTTATTATTAATATCATATAAAATGATATTTTGTATATTTATGTAGATGATCGCTAAGTGAGGATTCTTAAAAAATGTTTGCATGTTTTCGTGGTTCCAGACTGCGAAACTAAATTAAGAAAAGACTAACTTCATGAGAAGTTTATGAGTGGCAATTTTCATCATGATGCTACAGCGTAAACATCAATAAATAACAAAACGCGAACCGAATAAAGTACCATGATAGCAAAGAGCAGTAAAAAGAAGAATAAATAACGACTCATGACTGAAACTGAACATTTTCAGCACGAACTTGTTAACAAAAACTTCAAAATTGAAAGTCTCGGCGACACATTTAAAATCTCAAACGACATTTCTCCCTCTCAAAAACTTAAATATAAACCGAGACGAATTAGCGCATTCCACGAGAAACAAATTTTTTGTTTCCTCTCCGTTTTCTTTTACACTCATTTTTTTCCATATTCCGTAAACGTGCTCGGAACGTTAAAACGGTCGCGCGAGCCAACCGGGACGTTCTCCTTCCTTCCTGTGTTTTTATAGGAGCCGAGGAAAACCGGGGTGTCGAATGACCCATCCTCGAGACGTCGTTTAGTTTCGCTGGTGGCGGGAGGCTCGTGCTCACGTGCGCGTTACTCTCACGTATTTTTCACGTAGATAAGCTTCGGGCTTCGTTCCGGTTTCTTTCCCCCTCTCCCTCTCTCTCGCTCCTGGATTTTCCTCATGCTCTATTTTATTTTCCCGCTTGTCGGATCGAGGTACGTCGTGTGGACACGAGTCGAGGGAGGGTTAACGATGACGGCGGTCCAGCCCCGTGTCGTTTTTCCCTCTTATGAACGCGTTGCGCACTCCGAGCCCAGCGGCCATACCAAACCTCGTCTTTTTTTCTTCTTCCTCTCTTCTCTCCTTCCCTCTTTGGGTTTTCCTCCGTTGCCGAGAAAGAAAAGAAAACGGGCCGAACGAAAGGAAGACAAATTTTATGGCATGCCTCTTCGAAAGAACGAGAGTCCGGATGATTTAAGGCGGTGTCCAATGACGATCCGACAATTGGCGTATCGTCGTCTTGATGAAAACAAAAATAACATCCGCTGCAGATTTTTTTTCGCTTTATTGGTGAAAACCAATAACACGAAATAATAAAATAAAATATGAATAATGAAGAATACGAAAAAAAACCATAATTTTTTAAATAAAAGAAATTGTTAAATTTTTTTTATTTGATTACTTTTTATAATGTAGTAATGATAGTTTCTTTTTCAATCATTTTCCATTGTGTCTTTTATTTATTTACAAAATACGATTGATTTTTTACATATTCGTATAGTTTATCCATCTATATTATCTTATATTTCAGAAAATCTTCGTATCGTATTAATTTTGTTCATTTTCGTGTTTCTTATCGTAACGTTTTTTTGTTACCAGAACGGATTTTTATTTTGGAAAATCCTAATATCTCATTTTTAGACGCTCATCCGATGCATATACATATGTATATATATTCTATACATATCAACATATATTTATCAAGATGCAACAGCCGCCACTTGTTGCGTACTACAACCTTGTGTGGCCATCGGAAAAATTCGATTCAGAGGAAAACAAAATCAACGGAAGTACGAGCACACGAACGGAAAACAGAATTTGCACGTTCGACCCGTGAAACACCCGAAGGAAGCAGTGCATGGGAGCACATGGAAGCGTAGACGAGCAGGGAAAGCGGAAGGAGGGGGAACCGGAAGTTGACGCGCGTAGTTCGTGCATTTGAATGAAGAAAACACTTTGTGCTTGTAGTGCGTAGCAGTATGTATAAGTCTCTATTTATAAATCAAGGTTTGGAAATATATGCGGTTGAAGTTCGTCAGAATGCACGAAACGTAATGAAACTTTTTTTCACTTTCGTATTTCCAATATTATGCAAAATCATATTTTTCAAATTTTGATTATCGATCGCCAAATAAGAATTTTCGAAGTCGAAAAAAATTGTGAATTAAAAAAACTATATATTATTGCTGAAAAGATCGGATTTTTTGTAGGTTGTTCAAAAGCTTGTTTACAATTCATTCTCGTTATCCGATATTTTTTGAATGATAGGATCACCATCCAACGGCTCCAAAAAGAGCCCTTTATCTTTGCCTATCTTCATTGATATTATCCATTAAGACGTTCTTTCCGCACTCTGCTCTTCCCCACAAAATTGTGGAAGTGTACATCTCTGATAACGCAACGAAAATTAATTTCAATTCCGGATTTTGAGGATCAACCAAAATGATACTTCGCAGCTACAATTTGTAGACTGCCAATCTCGAATCCTAAAATATATCTGTGTAATTTTCGTGGCCCGTTCATTCCTGGGAACCAACGTTTTATTTAATAACATTCCACCGTCGCCTCCTTCCCTTTATTCCGGGGAGCAAGCTAAATAATTTCCCATCCGGTTCGAACGTCAAAGAAATAGTTTTTGCGCATCCTAAAAGGATGCCTTCTTTCTGAAGAAATTTCATTTTGCATGTTTCAATTACTGAATTCCATATAAACGCGAACTGTCATACGCGCGGATCCATCTCCCTCCCCGAACATCTCTTTTCGATTCCTCGTCCAGGAATTCGATAAAAACAGCGATGCCAAATTGAAAAATTCGATATTTCGACGTGCACGCAGTAACAACTGAAAATTCATGGCGCAACACTTTGGTTCATGGGCGAGGAGTGAGAACGATGGCTGCGTACATAGCGCAACGGGGATGTGACGTAGACGCAGAATTGATGGACACTGGAATCTCCGTCTGTATCTCATTCGGTATATGTCTCTACCTCCCTCTCTCTCTCGTTCTCTACCTCTCTCCGGAGTACTCTGGTGTACTCACTCCCTGTGCACACAGGGAGTGAGTACACCAGCCTGGAACATCGTGTACACAGAATGGAAGAGGGTGACCCGGCGGCGCACCGAACGTCGATCGAGAATCAAGTTTCTTTATTAGATTCTCCCTCGGATTCCGGGCTGTATCCCGGAGGATGTTTCCATCGAAATCCGATATAACCTTGCCTCCATCCCATGGCCTACGTGGCTTCGTCGTGTCAGCCTGTATAGCGCGTATTCCGGGTTGCCTCGAATTTCAGTGATTACACGTCTGTAGCCGGAGGTAAACGTACAGAATGTGGAGACGAAGAGGGATCGACGCAAGAGTACATCCGGAGACAGCTGATTTTGAGGAGACGGTAAGTCCTCGAAGTAGCCAATCCTCTCTATGCTCAACGTTGTACGAGGTCGGATGTCCATACGACCCGTTTCGTTCGATTCGATAATAACCATACGTATTGATAATGAAGCTTGTTTGGAGAACTGTTCCTCCGTTGTTAAAATTACCGAGAGGTTTATGAGATTTCGAGGACCGTCCTTGAAACACACGTCCGCACGCCCAAAATTGACAGATGGATGGAGGGTGTGCTGAACGTAACGAGAGTCGTTATAGGTATACCGAGTAAGCATTCGCAAAATTCCACAGGCAGATCGACGTGTAACACGCACTCGAGTATGTGCGGCGGTAATGCGCGGAAGAGGGAAAGGAGAGGCGAGGCGCGCGCCAGAATAATAGTGGAACGTTGCGAGTGCGCGAAAATATGTCAAAAGTGAATAAATCAATTAATAACTATGTACATAATTGAATGAACGAATAAGTAAATAGAGCAATGAACAAATCACTCAATTAATGAGTAAATAAGTGAATAAATAAATAAATAAAGCAATTAAATCCCCTTTCTCTTTATCTTCGACTTTGTCTCTTTCACGCATTCTCAATGTATAATTTCTATTTCTCTCTTCGACAGCTGGTTCGCAATAGAGATGCCGAAGTATCGAGCTCGACGTTTCTCACAGCACAGATCTCTGGCGTCGCATTTATCTCTCGCACGAGCGTTATTTCGTTGAAGCATCGATCCAAAATCCGCGTACGCTCCGTTCGTTACGAAGCTTCATCTGTGCACGCACCTATAGTACGGTGGATCCACGAACCAACGCGAAATTCAATCGGCTCGATGGGATATATTCGATCAGACGGTCCGAAGCGCGTTCGCGTGATCGACGTTACACGCTCGCGCGAACAAGCTGCGTATACGGACTACCGAAATACAAAAGAACAAAGACGAAACGGCCGAAAAATGTTCCTACATCGTTCAAGAATAAAAAAGAAAGCTCGTTTATTCGCAGTGATCTCCAATTCGGTTATTCGTAACCTGCGGTTTCATTCGTTTCCCGATACAAACAAAAGACGATTGGTCAAATATTATTTACTTTCTCCACTGGATATTTATTATGTTTGGGTTCATTTCTTTCGTAGGGCATCTCAACACAATTGACAACGTATTATTGATTTTATATGATATAGTTTGGACACGATTACTTTTTAACGAATCAAAACAAAATTCATAACGTATCATTACGATTTTGTTTAGGGTTCTTTGTCCTATAACGAAAACGTGATCAATCGATTATGTATAAAAAAATAAAAACCTATATTATGGGAAAACAAAACGAGAATTTAAAAATTCGTATTTGTTTCTTAACATCTCAAAAATTAACTTCTTTACTAATATTGTTTATTAATATGTAGATATATATTCATTTGTTTATTTTTTTTTCTCGAAAAATGAATACATCAAAGGAAAAAAAAAGATAAACCCCGATACCACGGAAAAACAAAAACCAATTGGAAAACAACTTTTTTCTCGTTAAATTAAAAAAAAAGATTGATGGGATATCTTTCCCGGCCCCGAAAAAAAAAAAAAACAAAAAAACGTTTTTCTCCCCAAAACGAAAAGAGATCGTAGAAACACCCACAGGCGCGATACAGATATCGATACGAGGGATCTAGACTTTTTGACGTCCCTTTGCCGGCCCATCCGGTATATTTTTCTACAGCATCCTGTCGTTGCAGCTAGAAACGTTAGATTTTACGAACGATACCCAATTATCGTAGGGCTTAACCCGACCGCGGAAAAATTCCATTTTCAAAAAGGCGTGGAGGAGTATAAATTGGTCTATAAATCATTGGCGTAGGAAAGCTGCTCTCGACAGGGTGCAATTTGAGCCATTACGTATACGCACACAATCCAAGCACAAACGCGTATAATTGTATACATACATCTGTTCATCAACAACGCACAAGTACAAGTATAAGCGTGTGTGCTGCACCCCTCGAGTGTGAAGTACTCCCCCCTTAAAATTTCCACATCTCGCGTGTTTGGTCCCCGAAAGTTTTGGAGAGCAAAGAAGATGTTCCGCTCCCCCTCTCGTATCAAGACTTCGGAGGAAAGTGTACCAGGGTTACGTTCGCGCGTGTTATCTCGTATGGGAGGTCGAGAGGGCGTCACCGATAGTCGAATTCTCGGGTGCGCACGCGAGAACGCACGAATGTGTCGCACACACCTACACACATACACACGGACGTTGGCAATTTTCCGCTTTGTGTGTGCAGCTTTTCTCTTTATACATTGGATGCTGGAAGACCCGGAGTGGAGAAGAGTGGGGGAGGGAGAGGCGTAAAATATGAAGGTTCAAGTAAATCCAGAAACTCTCAAAGTTGGTGGTGATGATGCTGGTACACTTCATATATCGTTCTATGGGGAGTCTTCCTTCTGTGGCATTCTCCATCCCCCTTTACCTCATTTACCCTCACCCTCTTCCTCACTCTCTCTCTCTCTTTCGGAGTTTCCAAAGTCGGTTCATGGTTAGCGAGAACTCGTGAGTGTCGTCGCCGACCAAAAGCTCTCGGGAATTTATGTAATAGAGAAAGAGGGAAACGGCAGATGGGAGGAAGCGAGGAGGTGGTTTGGTTGGAAACACTACGAGAAAGTGAGGGACAGAGAGAGGAGGGAGCGGGAGGCGTGGTTGGAAAATTACGTTGATTAAATTCATGAGGCTCTGGAGAGGCGCGAGGGCCCGGCACTCGAAGAGGGTCTTGCTGTTGGACGAGGGAAAACGAAATCGGCGAGACCGTGCCGGTCTCCTCACGTGTGCGCGCAACAAATGCATTGTGAGACTTTCGCAAGAGTAAGAGCGAGGGGGAAAAGACAGTCGGATTCAAGGGAGAATTTAAACAGCACAGGTATGGAAAATCCACTCCCGATGGATTCAATATTCATCCATTTTACGATCTTGAGAAACGGAAACTGTGGGCCAATATTGAAAACAGGACGGTATTCGCGGTTGAATATTTCAGATTTTCACAGAACGTTTTGCACAGACGTTTTAGTCGAATATCCACAGCAATGTCTCAGTAATATGTGCTTTACGCTGACTGGTCGAGGCGCCGGTCGGTGCATGCCTCAGCGGTCACCGCTCCGAGTATCGGCCATCCGCATCATTGTTTAGCTATAGTCTATAGTGACTCTATATATGTATACGGATACGCGTGTGCCACGTCAAACATATGATAGTATACGCACGACGTGATTACGATTTCCCGACAAAGCAACTCCCCCAATCTACCGCGTAATTAGTTGGCGTTCCTGCTAACTGTATACAGGGAGTCCCACAAACCAACAATCGCATTACCCGTTCTGACGAACCGAGCTCCTGCCTTCGAAATATTCGAACCGTTTTAAAACGCTATAAAAATCCAAATTCTAATCTGAGACAATGCGTTATACATCATGGCTTCAAGTACGGATGTTTTGCGTGTGCATTTTTCTATAAAATCGCGCAATCGATAATAATCAACTGAGCATTGTCGATTCGAAAGACCTGAAAATATTTGCCGTGCAACTTTTACCATTACAAAGACTGTTTGGGGGACATTGGTCGTTTCTATAAAGTTCGGTGGCTTGTTATTGATTGCAAGATCTTTTAGTAATATTCAGACAAAATATATAAATACATAGCTGTATCTGCCATAGCTTTACCTGCCATATGTGAAATGTAGCTTTAAAAAATAGAGATTTTCACGAGATTCAAAAAATCCACAAATTTCGACACCTGTGATATTTTTACTGACCCATATTTAGTTGTTCCGGATTATCAGGAATCTATCTTATCAGAACCGGAAATATTAGCTTTCGATTTTGGAATACCAGATATTTACACGTGCAGAGCTGTCAGTTAGTTATACTGAATTATACATAGAACGTTATATACAAATATATGTACGTCTGTATATTTATTCTATACTAGTATAACATCGTTGTGATAAACAAGGGTGATCGGTCTCCGTCAGCGAGATTCGTAATCGTTCACTCACTCGTTGTATACGCGAGCGTCCGGCGACGATAGAGCAGTTCCATTCTATACTCGAGTGCCAAGATAATCGGGGTAATCGCGCGAGATTGAAACGGAGACAGCGAGAAAAATCAGTATCGAGGCGATACGTCACTTATCGCGATGCAGCCTGAGAAAAATCATCGTCTGCACCCAACAATAATGATAATAGCAGTAATCATGATGATGATGATAGAAGGAATGATGCAATTATACGCAATCGCGCTTGTAAAATGTTAATCGAGATTATTCAAAGAGTCGTCGCGGATAGATATTGTTATCGCGGTACATCAAAGATTGATAACGCGGTATAATTAGTCCGATGCATAATTGAGTTGCATCATCTGGAGAATCTCGGAGCTAAATGCCGGGAGGGTTCCGTCGAATAGAAATTATCGACAAGATCCGCCTTTCCGCTTCTCTTATCGTTCGGATTGTTTTTTTTTCTTTCGGAAGTCTAATTGCTTCGTTGAGTATTGAGAAGGATTAAATACGAAATAGACCTGGAAGATTGCCAGGGGAGGAGCGAATAGTAAAAAAGAGGCAGAGAGAGGGAGAGGAACTATTTTTTGTTTCGTATAGTGAAGCTGGTGCTGTCTGAGAGTACTGCGCTTGTGAATCGAATAGTGTACAGATATCAAACTTTTAAGTTCTGGAACGTGATCGAACCAGTCGAAAACTATTACTACTGCTAGAGGTATCCCACTCTTAATTCACATTAGGATTAAGTAAAAATAAAAATTAATAATACTGGCACTGATACCATTATTTAAGATGTAATGCTTATTTATTGTATCACACAAAATATTTATGTACAAATAATATTATTTTTATTATGTACTTAATAATTTTTAATATATATTAAATAAAGTACAATGAATATAATGAAATAAAACAGAATGTTATTTTATAAAATATATTAAAAACCCAGGTATACTGATTTTATTAATATTATTATTATAAATATTATAATATTCCTTTTAGTGATTAGCTGGGATCAATAATATTAACAGTATCAGGATTGGTACTAGTATTATCGATTTCTCCAATATTACATATGGCATAATAATATTATATTTTTTTAAACAATAATATTTCCTCTTATATTGATATAATATATTTTGAACATTTCATGGACTATTGGATTCAACGAAACATTAGAATTTCTTAGCCATTTTCACCGCTGTTAAAAAGAGAAGGGTGAAAACGCGCAAGGAAAAATGAAAACCAAAAAATTGAGGATATTTCGAGATGTCGCGGGTGAGCTTACAAGCAAGCCTCGTGATAGGGATAACGAAGACGTACGAGGAATTCGCGGATACTTATTGCGCGGTGTGCTCGGTTCTATCGCGTTCGCAATGAAGTACACGTGCACGTGTAGGTTTACACCCTTATTCGAGAGTAAGGTAGTCATGTGCGTTCTTGAACCGCGTTTATCTGAGAGGGAAGACCTCGCCGCCCTGAAGTCTTTTCAGCTACCCAGACATCCATACACGTATCGTTATTACACAACCCCATCCACATGTTTGGGCTCTGCGGGCTACCAGACATGCACAACGAGACGGAAAAGCTAATTACGTGTAGCTTCGTATATTAATGTTCCGTGTAACTCGTGAGCGGCTCGTATATCGGGCGTACACAGACACGGCGAAACCCCCGATGCGTTCATCTTGGATGTGTATTTTCCCGTTGGTGGTGGAACGCCGAGAGCGAGCTAGATTTGGCAAGTCGTTCGCGAAGGGTGGGCATTCGGTAGAAACGCAGTTGAACACACGAAAGAGAACGTATGTGTGCACGGTAATGATAAACGACATGGAAAGGAAGGGAAGGTATATCGATGATACCGAAACTTGCAATGAACCTGAAATTCGCATCGTTGCGACGCAATGAAATTTCTTTTCTCAATTTTTTTATTTCCTTGGATCAATTACTTGGGGAAACATTTTTTTTCAGATTTGAATTCTAGGTTATCGAAATAAAGATTTATATAATTATTGAGGTATTTTACTTGTAGCGAATGAGTGAATGAGGAATCAAAGAAGAGTTTGCATGAGACTGATTCTTTGCAACCTTGGATTTTATTCTAAGCATTTTCCAACAATGTAGATAATCCGTACACACATGCATACATAAATATCGTACTTTTTCCCAACTGGTAGTTCGCATCAGCTCGAAGGTTAATGCAGTAATTTTGGCTTTGTGGAATTGCGGGCCGAACTAGATATCGACCTGCGGAGTGGAAACACGCCCTCCCACAACTGTGCAACGTATAGTCGCGCCGGATTTGCATATGTATGTGTGCGGTGAAGCAATCGCGCGTGTATCAAGGAATTAGGAGTACGAATATCTCGAGGCGAGTATACGTGGTTGAGGTTGGCAGCGTGGGAATACAACGAAAGTTCTTCTATTTTCTCACTTTTATCATTACCCAAAATCATATCTTGAAAGTTGGAATTGCAGGTTTTAAAATGAGAATCCTAAATGTGTTTGCATAATTTTCACGACTCAAATTTACCAGAGGAAACTTGGGCAAAGAATCATTTTAGTTCGAGATCATTTATGCAAACTTCTAAGTCTGAACGTATTTACTTCTCGTTTAGACATTTAAACGCTGAAAATTGGATCTTCGAAATTCAATCTATAGCCAGAAATCATTAAAAATGAATTCTAAAAAATGGTCGCATAATTCTCAGAACTCAAATAAAAAAAAAACAAATATGCGAAATCCAAATAAAAAAAAATCATTCTTCTTGCCACAGAAGTTTCAACATATAATTGGAGGTTCATAACCGTTCTCTTCTTTCTCTCACCTCCTCTGCGTTCGCGCAATTTTCCCAACACGTCTCCTAAACAGGCTGCGCGCCCGCAAGTCCGCGTGTATACGTCTCGCGCGCACGCCGTAAATTATTCCGCAAGATCCGTAGGCATCGCGGGGCTGTACCAGCGGAGATCTCGAATGCGAGTCGCGCGCGCGCGATTCTCATCGCGATCGGGAGTTTGTCACGCGTCCAGCGTGTATCGCAACCGCGAATTAATGAAAGAACCCAACAAGACGCGAACGACCAAACGAGAAACTGCGCAAGGGGAAGCCACGAAAGTAGCAGGCGATCGAGAAGAAGGAAAAAAGAAACGAAACGAAATATCGTTAAACGCCTCGTTATTATCGGTAAGAGCGATCATTACTGTCTGATCGTGGGGCTCGCCCATCGCCTTCTACTCTTATGGTAACCGATCGCGGGAGCACCTTCGATCTTATATACCAAGGAGATAACGCGCGGAGGTAAAGCGAAGAGGGAGAAAAAGAAGGAGGGCACGATTGCAAAAAAAGAATTGTGAAAAAGCCAATTTTTATAAGAGGACCGGTGATTTTAAAAAAGTGCAACAAGAAAATCGCAAAAATGACGACGCGAGATGGTCTTTTCGGTTTTCCAAGCACGGGGCGTCTCGTCCACCGCTATCGGGACAAAACAGGCCCGCGTCGTCGTTCACGTGTAATTCAGGTGCAATTAATACGACAGGTACACATTTGTCGTATCGTCCGTATACTCAACACCACACGAGTCCCGATGTATTGAAAATCCCCTCGAGAGAAATATAACCTGGCGTTGATGTTTTATGCGTTTGACATTTCTATCATTGGTCACCAATGTCATTTTTTATTCATTTCTTTATTATCATTATTATCCAAAATCGTATACATTACGGAATTGTCGCAATGCGAATTGTGAAATTCAATGAAAATCCAAATAAATGTTCGATTGATTTCCCTGCCGGAAATGTTCGACGGAAAATGTGAAAAACAAGAGAAAAACGAATAGAGAAAAAAACCTTCGTTCATATATTTATTTAAAATGTACGATTGCGATTTGCCAACAAAAAACATTTTCGAAAGCGATTGAAATGAAAAAAAAAGAGGGAAAACAGAATATTTATGTTCCATCGATGCAAATTTAAACATCACAAATCCAACTCCATTCGAGTTTGCTTCGAGGGCATATACAATATAGACATAGCATCGTGAACTTTCGATTCCAGTTTTCCCATAAATGATCAAGTATTTTAGAAAAACCCGAGCATCGATCCCTGCGGAATGCACAAACGGAGAGCTTGATGATTTCACTTCGCCTTAAAAATGAACGGTCTTCCAGAAACGTTGGTTAAAAAATTCAGCTATATTTGTCGCACTCCTATATCATGTGACACAGATGGTACTTCACATGGAGGTAAACTGCGAGCGTTCTCGAAACAACGAAACGTCCCGATAGTAAAAAACCAACAGACCTAATGTTGATTGCCGGGAAGGAAAAAAGGCTTTTCCACACACTCACGCACGAACGCACGAACGCACACAGATAGACTAATGTTCGCGTGTGCTCGTATACGTGGGACTTTGGAGATCAGGATCGAGAACTCGATCAGACGAAGCCGCCCGCGATATAATATTTGCATACCAGAAAGGCGAGCTTGATTTATCGATAGGGATCGCTCGATCCGATAGCGAGCGACTGATCCCGGTCATTAATACGTCGAGCCTTTTATACATAGTTCTCTCGCTCTGTGTATAAGTGTATATCCTTTTAACGTTGCACCGAGACCGATATGAAGGCGGTAGCGGAAAGCAATTGGAGTTTGTCAAGGAGGGAGCGGGGGAGGACGGGGAGGACGTCCCGGGTGGTGAAGAAAACCACGATCTTTTCATATAAATACATGCAGAAGATAAGTATAGACTGTACGGTGACTCCCGCGCGCGAGGAGTCACACTCACGCGATTGAATCTCTTCGGAGCTGTCCTTCGCGGAGAGAGCGAGGGAGAGAGAAACAGAGAAGGAGTAAACGAGAGAAAGGTACAGATTGATTGATAAAGTTTATTATCGTTAAAACTTCTGGGCAAATAAAGGTGCAATTTGAATATATAAGACCGTAGCAGAAATAATAAATACATACGAATAAATAATAATAATTTAATCACCCAATCGTAATATAATCGTCAACGAGATGACGATGATACTAATATATTTCATTCTTATCGCGTTGACAATAATGTCTACAATAAAATAACTCCAATAATAAAAACAACGATACGAAAGTATCAAGCATGAGAGAAACGACGAGAAGCGAGAAGAAGGGGACGATTCACGCGTGCGTGATCTTCGAGAGGGGATCGAGATGATCAATGAAAAACAACGAAAAATGGGGAGGGATGCTTCGGCTTATCAAGGTGAAGGCAGAGTAGAAAAAAAGAACGACAGGGAACTTTCTCGGAGAACGATTCGGTCGTATCGTTTCGTAACTGGGTTCGTGTATTGGTGACATTCTGAGGAGTGACACGCACGCGTATCGCAATATTTTCTACTCGTCCGCGATACTTCGAGTAATTAATAATTATCAAGAGGAAGATGAGAGAGAGGGGGGCGGACGGTGACAGCGGACACGTACCGACCACTATTCCTGAAAAGGATAACAACGTTAGGCTCCCCAAGATCGCTGAGGTAACAAAATATATGCCATTCGATGAATAAATAGAAATACGTTCGCGTCATGCTCGATAATTCAAAATCTTACAAACTTTTTATTACCTATTTTATATATCCTTTATAAGAATATTAACCAAAATGTGGACAATTTACGCAAAAAGAGGTACATTTTTTGTAATTGAATTAAAAATTCTTATTGTTTTGGAGGCTCATTGATACACACGTGCGTATATAAATAAAAGTGCATGAAATTTCGAATTTCTTTTCGTCTCTGTGAACCCCCACCGGCCCCCTCTATCACACGTGACGTTTAGTGAGAAATATGTGCGGCGGTTGTTCATCGAGCGCGGCAATAGAAGAAAACACGGATATAATCTCACGCTTTTCTCTCCATCTCTCTTCGCGGACGAGACGGAAATTTAATTATAGAATTCCTATCGGCACGCGTTTATACTCGTCGTCGCGTTATGATAGATAGAGATATTCGCTCGTAGCGCTCGTGTCTCGGCGCAACGGACGTTTCTCAACGTGAGATGGGGGCCGAGAGACCGTCAGGGAAGGAGAGTACCCTGGAGAATCTAAACTCGGCATTCAGAGGGAGGAAGAACCGTCGATTATAGATTTTATACGGTTTGTACGAGATGGGAATATAATTATGTGTCCCCGCGGAGTGTACACGCGCGGAACTTTTCCGCGAGCGGAAGAAGCGCTGCAACGAATAGCTAACGTTTAACCGTTCGTTGTAAAAAAAAAAAAAAATAAAAAACAAATTCCAATTAAAGAACGAACTTGCTGCGTGATAAAAAACAAATAATAAAAATATATACCAAATGTCAAATTTATCTGCAAAGGTTCTTTTTCTAAATTCTCGGTTCTTCGATTCGTTGGTGTTTTCTTTTTTTATACGTCTATTCGATAATCATACGTTTCAATAAATATTTTATTTTTCTAAAGTGCATAATTCACAGCACGATTATTATTCGAGTCGACGTTTTTCGTCATCGGTACGAGGTTACGATTTTGTCTGGACAGACCGTTGGAATGGATGAAAAAAACGAGATCGATTGGAAATCGGGGTTTCACTGTGCCTCGAAAAAGCAAACCATAAGAGAACCGAAAAAAGAAAGGGAGAAAGAGAGGCCCAGTGTGCCAATGTCGCACATGTAAATTTAATTAATTGACCAGACGATCAATAGCACATGTAACGCGGTAGGTCGAGAGTTCTCCTTCCAATACGCGAACAGATATATCTATATACGCGTATGTCGAGACCATATAGAAACCGAGCCATCCAATTCCCATGCGCGTACTCCATGGCGGAGTCCTTAACCGGACGGATCACAAGCTCTCGTGCATTCTGCTTTTCTCGATCAATTAAAACTGTCAGAAGTGTCTGGACGTCTCGACGTGACCGAAGATCGTCGAGGGTGCATCCATGTGTATATAAACGCGAAATTGTGTTGTATGCGCTCGAGGATCAAGAAGAGACGAGGCAACTGCCCTCGAGACGAAATAAAATAGAGGAACAAGCAGGGAGGAACAACTTTTTCGTTCACACGAAGAAAAAGAAATATTAAATATAAATAGGATGTATTAAAATCGAATAGGTTCGTCATAAATATATTTCCTAATTTGTTTCGGATATGATCGGCAAGAATTAGGTACGTTCGAATCAAATAAATAACCATTTTATTCAATTACATTCTTCCTTTGAATGCATAAAAAATAGTCTTGAATACACAAATATTCTTCTTAGCGTAAGTAATCATTTATTTAATTTCAATATATATTTTTGTTAAAAACCTTAGAAAATGTTTTTGAATGATATAAATGTTTATTTAATTCCCATATGCGTCGTTCGATAGCTGACCGTTTTTCAAAAAATCGAAATTCAAGTTAGCCCTGGTATTAATTAAGCTGGTATCCAACTGGAAACCAATTAATGGTTTGAAAACAACTTGAAAACAATTAATAAAATATTATTTTTGATGAAATTCCAAAAATAGGGTATCACAAGATTTTAAAAACCGCCGGAAAGGAAGTGCGAGAAAATGCCGATTGACGATGACGAAACCGACGAACAAACCAATAAATTCTGAACTGCGATTTGTGGGATTAAGAGCGCGAGCGAGCGTGCTATACTGTATCCTAAACCGTTCAACAATACAAATTCTCCACGAACCATCAAATTTATCGTTCCCTTTCGTTTTCATATTTCGTTAAAAAACAAAAAAAGAGAAACAGGAAATAAAATACGTAAACGTATAGAGGGCCTTAAAAACTGCTGCGTATTTCAAATATATGTTAGTCGAGCGAGGATTAAATTGCCTCGTAATGAATGGGCTAGGGAAAATTATAGATCGATTGAGTTTCGAAAATTCTCGTAATCTCTCGCATCGTTCGTGTGTACAATGTTGGGAGGGGAGGGCGAGAGAGGGAAAGAGGTGGGCAGAGGAACAGGCCTTAATAAATTCCCACGCAAGTGTGTCTGTATGTATATATACATCGACGACGATTATTGTTCGTGCAGCGTTAACGTCCGATCATGCAAGAGAGAGAGAGAGAGAGAGAGAGGGAGAGAGGTAGAGCAAAAAGAGAGAGAGATCAAGAGAAAGAGAAGGAGGGAGGGTGGAGAGAGAGAATGAGAGACCGAGTCAATTTATAGATCCCCGATATATCTGTTGAGCCTATTTAGTCAAGAGATAAGAGGATTAACGAACGAGAGGGACAGAAAATGATCGGATGCGTCGGCCAGACCAATGTGATACAAGTTGGTGGCGCACACACGCGACCTATACACTGATGCAGAGAATCCAGCCATCCGTACACGGATGATAAGTTCAATAGCTCTCTCGAGTCTGATACTCTTTCTTTTCTCGCGCGCAGCAAAGCCCACATTTCTTGCATCTTTCGTCGCGGGGACGATGCTCGTGGACCGTGGAAAGTCTGTCATCGACTTTCACGTCTGGGTGATAAAAAGAAAGAGAAGAAGGTGCGGAAAGGAAGAGAGAGAGAGAGGGAGAGTGAGAGAGAAAGAAGGAGAGGGAGACGGATGGAGATTAAAAAGAAAAGGCTCCATAATCACACACAGTGTATAATCCCTTAACGAATTGACCGCTATTAATCGGGAAACCAAGAGACCCGGAGAGATACGGAGAGAGTGTTACACGGAGTTTCTATTTTCGAACCGTATCATGAAAGGCAAAAAAGAAGAGCGAGAAAAAAAGCGTGGAAGAAGAGGAGTAAGATCGAGAAGGATCGACGAAAAAAAAAAGGTCCAAAAGCTTTCCCATGACTGCGAGTACAAAGTCGTGTCTCGAGAGCGCTCTGCCGTATAAGAGAGAGAAATGGAGAGAAAGAGATATATAGAGGAGGGGGGGAGCGGTGTGCACGGCAGTCAAACGGCCGATGACAGCTGCGTGGATAGGCCCAACGACAGGAGGACCCAACGATGACTCCACGGCCAATTCCAATGAACGGCGCTGGCAGACGACGGCGACGTATATATGGGAAGCGGGCCAAAGTGCATCGCATTAAAACACAGGATCCACGTCGTGGATTTCCTCGAAGTGGATTAGAGAGGCGGCAACGACTATCCGGATCTCTTTTATTTTAATGCCCCGTGGGATGGGAAGACACGCGCGTGAACGAAACGAACAAGTATAGCTCGCGAGACAACTGCACACGCGGTGTTGTACATCCGATATAAAAAATCTCTGCTTCGGAACGGCAATCGCTATATATATCCGTATATGCATGTAAATATATACGTTCCCGAATTTTTTCTTCGCAGGCTGACTTTTTGCATTTTATCGCTGTAGACAAAGGGCAAGAAAAAAGGAAGAGGGCGAGAGCGAGGAAGGAACGGAGAAAGAGAGAGAGATAATTTGTTTTGTTTCATTTTCATACAATAGAATATAAAATATTGTGTTATATAAAAATAAAACAGAAATAGAAGAATGAATAGAACTAAGATAGAATACGTAAACAACTAATTTTTGTTGATTTTGTAGTGATTCTAACAATAATACGTATATGGGATAATATAATAGAATATATATTATACAAATATAATAAATCAACGAAATAACGACTAACAATAATATATAATAAAATAGATGATGAAAATCATAACAAAATCTAATAACAATAAACAATACGAAGTAGACAGGCCAATAAGAATGAGATGAAAATCCCTTAATTATGAATGTAACTAATAATCAACGAAAAGTGTTGATAATAAATTGATAAGCTGTAATAGTAACTGAAACATAACGAGTGCGAGGGAGAAGAAGAGAAACAGGGAGATTGATTGACTGAAAATATTTATTATAGCCTGTTGAATTCTTCGGTAAATGTATATCAAAAGTTGAAGAGAGAAGAAAAATAAAGCTTTGGTATAAGTGGAAAAATATATGGAAATTGCAATGTCGAGGCTTGCGTCGTTGCAATGTTATCAAATTTCCGTCGCATCACCAGCCCCTCAGATTTTTCTAGCATTTTCTAATAATGGAAATAAAACCATATTTCAGATGATAACATAGTTGGAAAGGAAGATAAATGGTACTTTCGTTACGTTTTAACGATACCAGCTTTTTGACGAGTATAAATTTTAAAAGATTACGATATAAACGAAAAAAAACCATGTCCGATTCCCTGAGACAAAATGGTCGAAGTAGTCAGAGAAAAAAAGATAAAGAGAGAAAGAGAGAGAAGAAAACCATTTATAATGAAGTTGTCACGACCGCGCGTTCACGATATCTCAAAGCCAACAAAGCCATCCTCTGTTCCAACCAAAAATTCACGTTGAACGAGGGCTCGCGTACGAGTCGAAATCCAACGCGTAGACTGTCGTTCCACACGCGTGCGCATCACCTCCCTCCCATTCTTTCACCAGCCCTCATTTATTTTTTACCTCTTTCTTGCCCCTTTCGTCTCGATTCCTTTGGCAATCGCATCCGGAACAGCTATCCAAATTAAGGGAATGACGAACACGTTCCTAGCCACCTCGAAATTTAAAAATCCAATTTATCCCGTACTGTTCAACCGATTGGAATGAAATTTATTATGTGTATGCAGGATGCTCCCTCAAAGAGGAACATGCTCGGTATTCAGCAAAATTTTGAAAAAAATTGTGCAGATTGTGGTTACCATGGGAGAACTTGCGAGCTAAGATCCATCGTATTGCATTTTTACAAATGTCCCGAGCGTAAGCCTCTGAAGCGGTCAAAAGTACACATTTTGAGCTTTGTTTAATCTATTTTGATAAAGAAACTGCGGAGAAATTGTTTTTCCAAATTTTTCACATAAACGTGACAAAAATCTACCACTAGAGCTCAAAATCTTATGGACCGTCAAGAAAATTCAGCTAAACCATTTTCTCACTGGCGGCGCAGCGGCTCGTATTCTCCGTTTTTACGGACTGCGCTTGCATCCTTCCGAAGTATCAATAGATTTTTTGACTTATCACTTGTCACTTGTTCACTACGCGAATTCGTAACCCCCGTCGCTACGATAGCTATCGTAAGCTGCAGTAGGGAAAAATGTCCAGAAAATATTCTAGAACCGTTTTTTGCATTTTCCCAGGCTAATTTTGGACTTTCGGCAAAAACTCGGACATATTCGTAATCAGCGGAAAATTTTCGATTAAATAGACCCCTTTAAGGGGTTAAAAACGGAAAAAAAAAATTTTCGACTTCCCCCGGCCACTTTCCCAGAATCTTGAAAATCGCGATATTTCAAAAGGTCGTAGGGTGAGCTCCTTATATGCTATGGACATTCAAAGGGGGAGGTTGGAAAAGGTTTTTGCCTAACTTAAATAATGGCGTTGGATTCGTATCGATATCTCTGTTAGTTTTCCCAGAATGTCACCTCGAAAAATCGCAAAAAAAGAGGCAAAGGGGTATGTATGGAAAAATTTGCAAAAATCGATGGTCCAACTTTGAAATTCTGCCAAAAATCGAAAAACCA
>JAPYZI010002147.1:0-47879 GCA_030523105.1 Ophioninae sp. A BG-2022a | reverse complement strand
ACTTCTCCAACCGATCAAACGACTCACGATCAGCTTCACGTCGCTATTTCTTAACCCAAACAAACCCAAACAAATGAAGAAATAGTTTTATCGATCGATCTTCGAAGATCGGTAACTTCTCCAACCGATCGAACGACTCACGATCAGCTTCATGACGCTTATTCCTTCGTTCCAACTTTCCACACGATCTTAAAGACGTTTCTCTCCTCGACGTAGGTTCAAAGTCGAGATCGGTATGCTTTTGCGCTCCCAAAGTCACGGTCAACACTTTATATAGCCCCCCTGAGATACTTTCTCCCTTCTCCGCGATTCCTACTTCCAGATTGACTCCAAACGTTCTCCAGCCGTCATCAAGTACGAACCCCCATCCCCCCCCCCTCCCCAACCCCCTTAATGGTAAAGCCATTTTGATCGTAAAACATCGCCAGCTCGACAAACCGATTCACACTTTTGTGCGCAGGCCTGAATACCTCTGTATACTCTATATACGACCGTTGATATATTTATGCGAGATTGCTCGACGAGAGACCACGGAAATCTACCTACCTTCACCTTCGACGATCAACCTCTCGCAACCATCTGTTTTCAGCTACTGAACGTACCTTTAAACAGCATTCCATTTTTAAACTTCCATAAATTCCAGTATTTTTTTTTTGTCCATTTTTCGAAAGTAAATACATTCGAAAATTAATAAATCATTATATGAAAATGGCGCACGCTCGTTAAGCGTGGCTTCAGGTTTTTTGTGATTTTTCTTTTATGGAAATTATTTATCGTAATCACTGAACCGATTGTTACGAAATTTGGAACACGATTTCTTTACACATGCAACTATCGACTGCAATAAAATGATTTTTGAAATTCTTTATTTTTATATTTTATATTTTATTTATATTAAATTTATATATTTTTTTATTAGTTTTATTGGCAAAAAACCGTGGGAAAAAGATCAAGCCCAAACAAACCCAAGCAAAGGCTAATTAAGCTATTGATAATAAAAAAACCCTACATCAATATCTTTATTATTGATCTCATTAATAATTAATAGAAACGGTCTTTTTTTTCAAGTGCGTTAAATAAAATCCTTTCTATTAAAAAACCTAAATATTCTTTAATATTTAAGGTATTATCGCTAATGATACAACAATAATGTATAATTCCCTTTTTTACCTTTTTCAAAATCAATAAACAACTAAAACCTTGAAACAAAGAGATAAAATAAAAAGCAAACTTTCAAAATATCAAAAATACAAATAAAATCGAAATCAAATAAATACAATTTTTAAATACAACAAATATACTCGAAAACTAATAAATAAACTTTGAGAAATGAAAATCCAATAAAAATATGAATCGAAATTTAAAAAGGATAATATTTATATAAATAAAATTAATAAATACAATTTTTTAAAGACTCACAAATAAAATGAAAAAATTGTTTAAAAAAAAAAACATGATTTGCCTAGAAATATTTAAATAATGCGTAACATTGAAATTATATTTTTTTGCTTTATCGAGAAACCCCTTAAGAGACTTTAAGGTGTTCGAGGGAAAAAAAATGGGTTTGAGATCGATCTTAAACGTCCTTGAGGTCATTGAAGAGGTCATTGAAAGAGGGCGTTACTGTAAATCCTAAGTGCGTCTATTTTGTATCGCTGGAACGATGGACTGCGGTGTACTCTCGTTTCGTAGATCTCCTAGCGGAACAGTGAAAGTGCATCCCGTGGTAAAAGTGGTTTTTATCGGGTAGATGCGCGGAGGGAGCGGCACCTTCTCGTGCACCTACGACGTGATCTCGTTATTATATGGCTATACAGGATCGCCGGCGTAACGTCGACGGTGTATAACTCGTCTAGTCCAGTGACTCGCTGGAACGAGACACCTGGACCGTTCGTGCTTGTCGAGAAAAAGAAACGAAAACAAAAAACGAATAAAATAAAAAAAAATCACAAAAATATTCGTAAAAAACGATCAAGAAATTTTTTAAAACGAAAAAGATATTTATAAAACGATAAACAAATAAAAAATCAAACCGAAATTACAAAAAATAAAAACAAACAAATTCAGAAAATGAAAAATTAATCAAAAAAGGCAAAAATATTTTTTTAAACGAAAAAATAATTGAAACCATCCCGCGAAAAAGACAAAACTATTTTTACATAAAGGAAGTAAAAGGAAAACTATATAAAAATGTGAAAAATATTTTCAAAATCGCAAAAGGAATTGTTTAAAGTATATTTAAGAAAAAATCAAACGAAAAAGATTAGAAACGAAATAACAAAAATATTTCTGAAAACGAAATAGGCAATAAAAACAAAACGAAAAATAGTGAAAAAATAAACCGAAATGAAATATTTTTATAAACGAAATAAAAAGACGAGGAAAAATTGCGACGAAAAATTGGAGATGCACTTTCGAAAATAAAAAATGTTTTATTAAAAATTGATCAATCAACGATGGATAACGAGAGCAACAAATGCCAACAACAAACAATCAACATTTAATTCGATGGATATTTACAAGATTTTTTTTAATCACTGGTTTCATTTTCTCTCTCTCTCTCTCTCTCTCTCTCTTTCTCTCTCTTTATCCCCCCTTCTCTCTTTATAGAGTTTCTTGGTGTCATTTCCGGTTGGAGAACCTTCTTTTAGTGCCAGCCCTTCGAGGTGTGATGGTACACGTGCTTGTAGACCGGTACATGCACCGCGTAAGGTTTCGCGACCGGTACCGGAAACTTCTTGTCCACGTAAACCGGATATGGTTTCTCGACTATAAAGGGTACCTGGAAAAAAAAATTGTTGATAAATGAATAAACAAGAGCTTATCTTTCGTAATTGCTAACGTAAAATTTTTCCAAAATAAAATAAATTTGATTCAATTTTATTTTAGAAATATTTACAAATATTTTAAACTAAAATTAATTTTTACGAATACATTTTTATTTTTGTTAATTTTTGATCGATTGTTTAAAAAATATTTACGAATACTCGAATAAAATATCTTTTAAAATAATAACAG
Source organism: Ophioninae sp. A BG-2022a (assembly GCA_030523105.1). NCBI lineage: Eukaryota > Metazoa > Arthropoda > Insecta > Hymenoptera > Ichneumonidae > Ophioninae sp. A BG-2022a. The sequence goes on along the minus strand of JAPYZI010002147.1, from coordinate 44,861 downwards.
AAATTTTAATAAAATAAAAACATATTTTATCACAATTGTTGTAAATATTTTATTAACAATCTAAGAAAACTACGAATTTTAAATAAAACTTTTTGACGTATTTTTCATACAAATTATTGCTCCAAAATAAACAAGAATTTAATAAAAATCTTTATTTTATCGCAAACAAACCCAAACAAACAAAACTATGTGAAAATTATGTAACAAATTACTAATTAAATTATGATTCAACACTCACATAAATAATAACAAAATGGACGTTTATTTAAACATTTATATATACATATATACAAAATAAAAATAAATAAGTTTTCCGAAGTAAAATAATTACCTCTTCCTAATTAATGTTAGTTTAGATAACTGAACAGAAAAAAAAATTGTTTTTTTTACCTTTTTCTCCACAACGTAAGGCTCCGGTTTCTCAACAGGAATTTCAACCTCTTTGATGACTTCAACCGGATAGGGGTGGGGTATTTGTACCGGCACGTGGTAAGGCTGAGGAATCGGTATTTTTATTTCCTGCGGGATTTTAACCGGCACCGGATGTGGAATCGGTATTGCTGAAATGCAATCGTAATTTTTTCGATAAATGATAATTAATAATTGCTAAAAAAATAAATAATATAAAAAAACGTATATTAATTCACAATTAAGATATTTTTAAATATTTTTTTATTTCCATACTCTCTCTTATTTAAATAAATAATAAAATAATAATCAGAACAATAAATAATTAAACAAAAATCGCAATAATTATAATCGTGTTCACGACAATAAAAAATCATGGGAAAAAAACATCCTTAAAAAAATTAAATAACAATAATTAACCAACGATGGAATTTGTTAACCAACCGTATTTCTTGTAGATCGGTATTTCGACCGGTCTCGTTTTTTCCTCGTAGGTCGTGTGCGAGTGGTGATCCTCATGATGATGTCCATAGTCACTGGCTGAGGCGAAACTGATGACGGCCACGAGGCCGATGACGATCTGCAAAAAGGACACGTGATGACTCCGGCTGGACAAACACGACGGGGAGAAAGCGTCCGAGATCGCGAGCCATTAATTAATTACGGGGGGGGGGGGGGGGGGGGGGGGGGGGAGACAAATCGCAGCAATTTCTCCTCTCGTGCAACTTTCCAAAGTCGTTCTTTTTTTCAAATTTTTATTTTTTCGTACTCTCGTTACACCCCGATAACGAGCTAATATTGTGGAACGTCCGCAATTTCCTTTCATCTCCTTTTCTAATTTTTTTGGAAATTTATAAAAATCATGATTTCGATGGTGGAAAAAAATAATGGAAAGCACGTGGAAAAAAAAATGTTAAGGTAATTGGAAAAATGATTTTTTCATTTTTATTTATTTAGAAGAATTTATTAATATTATTGATTGTAGTAGTGGAAAACAAATAATGGAGAAAAGACGTGAATAGAATAATTTATAAAATAATAAACGCTGAAAATAATGACAAAGAGATAATTGATGAAAAATGTTTCAAAAATTAATATAATAAATAATAAAACCGAAAAAAAACCCTAATTTCGATAAAAATGTAATTCTTTTTATTTTTTGCATTTAATATAAAGAAACGATGTTCGTAGTTGACAAAAAATCATTAAATAAAATCGAAAAAATCGGGCAATAAAAATCATTGAAAATAAATTAGAAAAAAATCATTGGAAATAAATTGAAAAAAAATCATTGAAAATAAATTGGAAAAAAAATCATTAAAAATAAATTGGAAGAAAATCATTGAAAATAAATAGGAAAAAAATGATTTTTGAAAAAAATCTCTCACGATGTTCATGGTGGCGATTTCAGGGTGTTTAGTTGAACACTCGAATGACGTTTGTATCCGAATGTTCGTCTTGGTCTCGAGTGTTCGAAGTGGGATCGTGGCAGGGAGCTTATATAGGAAGATCGTTCGATTCCGCCACCTTTCACCATTAAGATAGCCAACCTCGTCTAAACTTTCGCCCCTTCCACGTTTCGTCGTGCACCGACTAATCCATCCACGAACATCGAGAATTCCTGATCCCACAGAGATCTTTCGCGATCAAGAACCTCGAGAATCGTTTTCTTTTTTTTTTCGTCTTTTTTTGCTTCATTTTTTAAAATATGGATTTTGCTTTTTTGCCCCCATCCTCCCTCTTAATGTTCGTTTCTCTTTGAATTATCCGGTAGACGCAACCGTGATTGCGTTCACGCTGGCCAGAGTGATCGTACACCGGAAATGGTGCAAGAATCGCCGCTCCTACGCGTAATCAGAGGGCATGGGAGAGAATCTCAATAATTGCATTAATTATGGTTTTTTTAATAAGTTTTAATAAGCTTGAATTTAAATACTTTTTTTTTCATCATTTTTTCATCATTTTTTTATCGTCCAATGAAGATTGGAAATAAAATATATTTATTCAAATAAAATTGATAAAATAAAATAAATTAATTAAATTAAATTAAATTAATAAATACATAAAAAGAAAAAGCTTTGCAAAATCAACTTGTATTTCAATTATCATTTCGCAATTATTTTTTATTATTTATTGTAAACCTCTCTTTTTTGAACAAACAATTCCCGCCTCAATTATGTTATTTAAAAAGTTTAAACAAATGTAAAAAATGTTACGTGAAATAAATACCCTATTCAAAATTGTAAATTCAATATTTCTATCATTTAAATGAAACAAACTTTCAAATATTCAATCAAACAATTTTATCATTTCTAAATCAAGTTATTTTATTTATTTATATAAACCCAAACATACCCAAACAACCAATAAGTATTGTTTGTTCTTGAAAAACAAGGATTTTTTATACTGAATTTTTTTAGCACGTCCGTTTATAAAAATACTGAGTAAATTTTTAGTGGAAGGGGATCGAGCCAGACTGGCAGTAGTTCCGGCAGGCTTTGATCAGACACACTCGAAATCGTTTCCCGGACCGAAAGGACAAGCGGATCGTTTTGCCAAAGGGTTCAATTTACCTTTTGGAGTTGAAGTAAACGTCTCTTTAGTGGCACTCGAGTAGGATTAAATTGAATCCGTATCGATCAATCGTTCTCTCTTTCTATCTCATCGACGTTCTCACGATGGGCAATCCCTTCGGGCATTTCACGAGTTAAATCAGGAAACCGTTTATTCGACTGAAAAAGACAGGAACGATTGGTTCTCTCGGATTTTCTACGTTTTTTTTTTTTTTCATCCCGAACAAACGGTAAGGAAATGAAGAAAAGTGAGCGTTGAGACAAAACTCTCGAGCCCTCTTACTTTCCCCCTGGAGGGGGCAATCTTTTACCTTTTTTTTTTATTTATTTATTCTTCCTCTCGACTTTTGCTTCCGGTTCGACGCCTCGAACATTTAATACCTCGTAATCTCAATAATAAAAAAATTATTTATAATTAAAGTGAGAAAAACATTGATGATAAAAATAATAAATTTATTATGCTCCGGTTTACTTTCAGGTAATTTAGGATAGTAGTGAAAAACAATATAAGCAAAATACAAATAAAAACAATCGAAAAAAATAATAATAACTATTATTAGAATATTTATAACTAGAACTATATAAATGAATAAAATTATAAAATAAAAGTTCAAGATTCGATACAATAATACAGAACGAATAATATTAATAAAAAGGTAGGATAAATTAAATTATTATAATAAACAAATCCAAAAAATAATAATTATTATAATAATAACAATAATAAAACTAATAATAATGATAACTAGAATAAAATAAAGATTCAAATGAAGTAAAAATGAATAATTAATATATAATAGAACTAATGAAAATAAAATAAATTAAAAATTAATAATATATCAATAATATAACAAATACAAAAAAAATAAAATAAAAATAAAAACATTAGGTACAATATTCAATGGAAAATGAAAATCAATTTCGTAACGTTATCGAATTATTTCTGCAACATTTCCCTCCGGGTTTTAATCATTATTAGCCAGCTGATTTTTCTTTCCTGGTCTGAAGTTTGATCTCGATTCACGAGCCTTATAATTGCTTCGTCAATTAGGAAGAACGATCGAAGTTGATCGTGCAATCATTTAAATTTATTATTTCAAACGGAAATTGGATTGTTGTTGTTGATGTTATTGTGTTTTTTTTTTTTTTTTTAATTGAAACCGGTTGCAAGGAAGTATTATGCATCGAGTGAGTAGGAAGTTTGCTCAATCCTGGGAAGTGTACTCGCGGTATTGTGTCTTGAAAGGGAGCGTTAGAGCGTGCCGATTGTGCAGAAGCAAAAAAGCTTCCTGAGCCGTTCCCCCGTTTACTCTAATGTTTGAATCGAAGTGTGGGAAACACAGTTACTTTGTACTGTCATTAAATACATTACAGGAAGCCGACGAATTTTGACGTCTTAAACGTCAAAATTATTAAACAAATTCTTTTGAAAATTAATTATACACTAAATGTATTAAGTGTGAAGCTGCTTAACAAATTTCTTTACAATATATTGATAAATGAAAAAGTTATAAACGATAGTGTAAAGAACGTTTAAAAAATTATTTTTGTCATAATTTGTATTCGTAAAAAAACAGACATATAATTATTTTGTCAATTTACTTTAAATAAATATTTTGTTTTGCAAAAAGAATATTTCACCAAAAATTTCGATAACCATTAATATTTTTCAAAAATATTGACGTCTGGCATATCTTCGATTTTACGAATAATTAATTTTTAACTTGTACAAAATAATTATTTATCAGTCAAAAATAATATTTTCCAAAAAATGTAATTAACCAATAATCTCAGAATAATTTTGTTAACTTATAGGGATAGGGTTCGAGGAAATAAAATTCTAGATGAATAAAATAAAAAACTCAACTTTATTGTTTTTTTCTGGCACAAAATTGTGATTAAAAAAAAGGAAAATAAATTTACAAAAAAATAGCTTACATACAAGTCAACGAAGAATAATCTTACGATACAACATATACATTTTTGTTTTGTTTTTTTTTTTCTAAAAATTTAAAAACAAAAAATCGAATCGTAAAAAAAAAACAAAAAATAAAACATGGAGGCGAATGACGAAAAAAATCAGTGATGATAGACTTTCTCGTGGCTGTAATGGTGTATGGTCTTATGAACAGGAATCTTGATGGGTACGTGTTTGACAACCGGATGAGGTACGCTTTTGTAAACGGTGAACGGAACCGGCTTCTCCACCTTAAACGGTACAATTTTTTCAACCGGTGTTGGTACCTTCTTCTCCACTTTTTTTATAACCGTCTTGACAACCTGAAAATTCAAAAGAAACCGCAACCCCATTTACGCGATAATTACGTAAAAAAGATTATGTAAAAAAAAACGCGTCGAAGAGATGGAGGGAAAAAAAAATTCTCACTTCGAACGGTTCCGGTTTGGAGACGGGAACTATAACCGGATATGGCTGCACGACGGCTTGCGGCACGAGGTGGGGAATTTTTATTTCGACTTCTTGAGGCACTGGCACACCTTAAAAAAAAACCAAAAATAGTAATATCTCGATTTTTCACTTAGTAAAAAAACCACCACTTTTTATTTAAAAAAAAATTGAATAAATATTCCAAGCACTTTTTACCATTTAATTTGTAATTTAATTAGCTAATTATTATTCAAAGGTGACTCAGTTTGAAAAAAAGAAAATAATTATATCGAATTCTCACTGCTGAAAAAAAAAACAAACAAGAAATTACAAAAAGTAATACAAAAAAGAAACTATAAGGAATAATACAAATATTTATTTAATAAAAAAAAAAACCAAAAAATAATACAAATTTTCAAAAATATAAAAAAATAAGTAATCTTCCTATAAAAAAAAATATTTCTTTTGATTAAAAAAAGAATTCTTACCGATCTCTTTGACGATCGTTTTGACACTTCCGTCCCATCCGTGGCCGATGGATCCGCCGGATTCCCAGCTTCCGCCTATCGCGCTCGTCGGCCATTTTTCCCAGGCACTTTCTGAAATTCGTGCGTCATCCCATTAAACATTTCTTCTCAAACGTTTCGTTCGAGCATAAGAATAATTCGTGCGAAAATGGTTAAGCCAACCGGAGTGCCCGAGTGTCACGGGTGGTAATTTGTGACCGTGGCTCTCTAGGGAAATTTCCCCGAGGGTTATTTCACCGGCGTCCCAGCCTCCGGAATCCCCGGCGTCCAAACTCCAACCGTGGGACGCTTTACACGAGCCAACAGCTGCGAGGATCATTATCTTCAAAAATAAAAATAATAATAATAACAATTATTATTATTATTCAATATTTATTAAATAATAATAATTGTTATTATATAATATAATAATATTCTATAACAAAATTATATAATAATTAATAACATATAGAAAATAATAATAATTATTATAATTATAATAATTATTTTTATTATTTTTACGAAGAAAAATATTCGAACGAAAATAAAAACGCGGAAAAATATATAAATATTTATATTTATTCTTCCATTTTTATACACTGATCAATTAATTAATTACATAATAATAATAATAATAATAATAATAATAATAATAATAATAATCATATTTTTCAGAATTTTCTTTTTTTTTTGCTTACGATAAGTATGGGATTATTATATTCGATTGTTTTTGCACTTGTGTGAATATTAAATTTATCTATTTAAAAATAATGAAACTCTGAATAATTGGAATAAATAAAATGGCAAAAAAGTGTAAATTCACGTACAATATTGATATTTGAATTCATGCTGTGCGTGATGCAGTTCTCTATAGCTGAACGATTATGATCGAACTCGAGGGCTCGAAGCACGAATCACTTATATATCCTCGGAATAGAGTGCACGAATCAACGACCCCACTATGTCAACGGTTTACAAAACTCGGTTATACTCGGGGAGGTCTCCGCCTTCACTACTCGATCGCCTTTTGCCGCATGACGATGAGATACCATTGCGTAAAATCAGCTACGAAGTGTCCAATCCTCAAGGGGAATTTCCGCCTTTCGTTTCTCTCTTACTCAAACGTTCCAGTGTCAATTAGCGAGGATATGAACCGGAAAGAGGGACTCATGCCTGTAACTCTTCAGACACACCTTTTTTTTTTTGCAACACACTTTTTTGTGAAAATTGGATTTTTGATTTTTGGAATATTAAAATTGGGCTTATTCGAAAATTAAAAATAAATCTTGATTCTTTTAGTTTTCAGGTTTTTCCATTCGTTTGAGGTTTTACAAAAAAAAAAAAAAAACTGATTTCTAGACTGTACCGTTTTTAGTATTTTCTTTTGCCGTTAAATAAATTGTTGCTTTTCGAAAGGAAATAATCCTCGAATTCAAAAAAACGTTAAACAAAAAATAGATTTCCAGACTGAACAGTTTTTTGTATTTTTTTGGGGGGGTCGAGTAAATTTCTGCTTTTCGAAAGGAAAAAAAACCTCGAATTAAAAAATCGTTAAAAAAAAATAAATTTCCAGACTGAACAGTTTTTTGTATTTTTTTCGGGGTCAAATAAATTTTTGCTTTTCGAAAGGAAAAAAAATCCTCGAATTAAAAAAACGTTAAACAAAAACAGATATCCAGACTGCATCGTTTTTTTGTTTGTATTTTTTTTCGGTTAAATAAATTGTTGCTTTTCGAAAGGGGGAAAAAATCTTCGAATTGAAAAATCGTAATGAAAAACAGATTTCCAGATTTGAAAAATTTTTTCGAATCAGCTACGATACGTTTTTGGCTAGATAAAAATATTCGTTTCGGTAATTCCCAATAGTGGCTTTCACGCGAAGAACGTCGAGTTCAACAGCTACTAATAATCGAGTTCAATTTACGAAACATCCCGCGATGTTTCCTCTTTCCTGGTTATCCCGCGTGTATCGCCCCCGATTCGCTGAGAATGATGAAAGTCCATTGGAACAGTTTGCAGTTATTTGTAAATGGACGAATATACGCATGCGCTTGGCACCCGCGGTGTTCGTTAGTTTCGAACTAGGTAATACAGATATGGAATCTCATTTGTCCCGAAAGATCGCTAAATCACCGGGAATTAGCGCCATTATCGAGAAAGCTCGAGCTACTTCCCTTTCATTAATTATCATTCATTAATTTTTTTATTAGTTTTTTTTTTTAATTTTTTTTGCCATATGAAAAATTACCATGAAACTAGGGGAAATGACGTCTCATTAGAAAAATATCCATGTACGATTTTATTTAATTATTTATTCGTTTGATTCGTGACGATTGGTATGTTTTTTTATTTTTGAAAAAAAGAAGAAAAATATAAATATTTCGATCGGAAGCTGGAAAGTATTAGAAATTTAGTCATTTATTACTATTGTTAATTATTGACTTTTATTATTTACTATTTATTTTTTAAGTCATTCGATCATTCATTTTTCAATAATTTTTATAATTATTTACATATTTTTTTATTGTTATTATTGATTGATTAATTCATTATTATTATTTACCATTTATTATTACGTCATTCGTTCATTCATTTTTTAATATTCTTAAAAAATATTTAAATATTTTATTATTACTAATATTATTATTATTCTTTTTATTCATTATTTTGTATAATTATGTGTAAATTAAAAAAATAACAGGGTCAAGTCAGGGAACGATTCTAATGAAAGAAAGAAGAAAACACGCTTATTTACGATCACACGTAATTATTTATCAATTAAATTCGTGCCACTCGCTGCATTTACGTTTTCGAAAGAAAAAAAAAAACAAATCCATACAAATAAAAGTATAATGAAAGGTTGGGAAGATTTGGAATTGGAGCTGACGAACAATGGGATACTTCCGGTATAGGGAAAGTCTTTCGAACCGGAAGTCGAGGTTCGTATGACCTTTCTCTCTCTCTCTCTTTTCCTCTCTCTATTTATCGTTAACAATAAACGTGCGAAGTGCATTACACCCGGAGAACAATTTCGCGAGCCCTCAACTTCACTTTCACTACGGAGGCGTTCTCGATCTCGAGATTGTTTATTTTTTCTCTTTTTTTTTATTCGTTAATCGGCACACGAGCTCCATAAATCTTAGTCCAGATAGTCAAATCAGGAATGGGGGGTTCGAAGAATTGACAAAAAAAAAAAAATAAATTATCGATAACGATTTTTAAAAAAAATTTTTAAAATTCTGATTATTTATTTATATTCCGCTGGTTCCATTCGAGCGAAACTTCCGCCGATGTACGACAAAAAATACAAAATCGTAGTAACAAAAAACGGTACAAAAAAAAGTAGAGCAACAATTAAAAAAAAACAGATAATAATAATAATAATAATAATAATAATTAGTACACGAAGAAATAACAACGAGAATATTTACAAAAACTTTTTTTTGTCTTTTTTTTTGTCTTTTTTCTTCTTCTTCTCGCTCGATGATTCCTGGGAAAGGTCAACGACCGTGACCGTGACCGTGACCGTGACCTTGACCGTGACCCTTCGAGTGATGATAAATCGTTTTGTAAACGGGAATTTTGATGGGATAAGGCTTCTCCACCGGAACTGGAACGTGTCTCTCGATCGTAATCGGTACCGGTTTTTCGATCGGTACCGGGATATGCTTCTCGACCGGATACGGAACCTTCTTCTCGACCGGGACGGCTATCGTTTTTATCACTTGGACCGGAAACGGCTTTGAAACCGGTACCGCGACCGGATAAGGCTGCGGGACTCCAACGGCCACGGGATGCGGTACGTGAATCTTCACCGGATGGGGAACCGGCACGCCTGAAATTAAATAAAACAAAAATTTTGGAAAACCTTCATCGAACGTTAACCGGAAACGGCGTAGAACGATCAAAGTTGAAGGACACGTCGCGTGACCTTGAGGCGACCTTGGGTCATCACCAGGAACGGTAATTAGTCAAGGTCATTTGATCGCCATTGATTTCTTCGTAAAGGTCATCGGGTCTTTACCGATTTCTTGATCAAAGCCATCGGGTCATTATTTCCTCGTCAAGGTCATTGGTTTCTTGCCGATTTCCTCGTCAAGGTCATTGAGGTCTTTACCGATTTTCTCGTCAAGGTCATCGCGATCTTACCGATTTCCTCGTCAAGGTCATCGCGATCTTACCGATTTCCTCGTCAAGGTCATCGCGTCCTTACCGATTTCCTTGTAAACCGGCACAGCGACGGGTTTCGTGACCTCGACGTGTTCCGCTACTGGAATACTCTCGTGGTGTCCGTAATGTTGCTCATGACCCCCGGAGAATCCACCGGAGTGTTCCTCGTATCCTCCCCCTCCGCCGCCGGATTCCGCATAACCTCCCAAGGACGAAATGTCCTGATGTTCAGCCCCCTCGAAACCGTGACTTCCGAAGGACGGCTGAAAACCGGAAGTTTCGTGCCCTCCACCTTGGATCTGCTGCTGGTGACCCTCGTAATCGCCGGAACTTCCGCTCGTCCCGTAATAATCGTGATAGCTCGAGTTCTCCTCGGTGGCACTTGTGCCCTCGTGATCCGATCTCTCCACCCGATACATTTGACCGTTCACGGGCACGAAGTACTGGCCCGTGTTACGATCGTAGTAAACCGCCATTTTTGTTGGGTGACCGATTACCTGGTACACCAGGAAGCCCAGGAGCATCTGGAACCAACAATTTTGTTTCTTTTTATTAATATTTAATTTTAATTAATTTTATTTATTTATTTATTTTCATTCATGTTCTACGTGTTTTATTTATTCATTTATATTTATTAATATCTTATTTATTCCTCAAAAATATTATATTTAATTATTTATATTATAACCATGCTATATTTTATAAGTTTTTTAAATAATTTTATGTATCATTATTTATTATTGTAATTATTTTCATTAATATTTGTGAATATAATATTATTTATAATTATATAAACAATATTATATTATATTATTCATACGATAAATTCCTAATATTTTGCTGCTGTTTTTTAAATAACAATAGTTATAATAAAATAATAATAATAATAATAAATAATATAAAATATAATATATATCATTTAAATTATTTTTTCATTTATCATTTTTGTTATTATTATTATTGCTACTATATTATTATTATTATTATTTTATTTGTCCATTTATGAGACCGGAAATCGTCAACTTTAGGTCGGAAATTAAAAAAAAAATGAGTTTTCGATTTTTTTTTGGCTCCTCACATTGCAGAACGCAAACGATCTCATGTTGTGCACGGTTTTGACGCGGATCGAACGAACGAGCGTTGGTTGGGTTGCGTTTGAAGTGGCTTTGCTTTTGTGACTGTCGGATCTTCTGCCATTTCTCCGGTTAATATACCGGTAGGCCTTTCACTGATCACCCGGACTGCCTTTCCTCGTACCGCCTCGCGATTTGTACCTCTGCCGTACAAAACGCCTTTTGACGGACTCTCGGACGGGACTGCGAGCTCCGAGAGTCTGGGAGAGATAACGCGATCGTTTTTTTTTTTTTACAGCCCCATCCCTTTTTCCAAACTCGGAAATCAAGAGAGAAAATTCCTTGAGTCTATTTAGGCTCGAAGATTTATCGCTATTTTTAATGGGATTTATTGATTCCTTGATTTTGTTTTTTTTTTTTTAGATTGTTTAAACTTTTCTCTAAACTGTGAATTATTGCCAGAAGACTTGAACAATGTGAATGTTTAATTCTGAAAAAATTGAAGCCCCTTAAGTTAAATAAAGTTAATTAATATTCATTATATTTAAAATTGAATTATTTAATTTAATTAAATAATCAATTTTGACTAAAGTACGACGTTAAAATGTTTGACGTATTGATTTCGCGATTTTATTTTTTTTTTTTTTTTGTGGAGATTGTTTAAACTTTTTTCAAAACCGTGAAATAATTGCCAAAAGATTCCATGTAAATGTTAAATGAATAAAAAATAGTGTTTCAAAATAAATATTTAAATAAATAAAATAAAATAATGTCAAGCCTAGAAATAAATTAGTGTCTTAAATTAAATCGAATCAAAAAGTAAAATGAAAAAAAAAAAGTCTAAAAATATTCAATGTTGAAAAAAAATAACGAATTTTTTTGTTCTTCTACAGTTAAGTAGAAATGACCCGTCTGACAAATAAAATTGGATCTCGTATGGACTCGTGAAGATCTCGAGTCTCGATCTTCCCGGAATTATTCGTAACAATAATTTATTTATGATCGATGGTAATTCGAGTTCGCGAATAGTTCGAAATACGTATCCGTGAAGGATGTGTTTATGACCGCTCGGTCGGTAGTAGGAAGCTTACCTTCACCGTGAACGATTCTTTATTACAGTGGCTGCTCGGCCAACTCCACTTTAACTGCGATGCCTAGGAGCTGCAAAATATATTATTAAAGCCCCGCGTATTTATCCTCTGGCGCGGCAACATTGTAGATGTAGATCGTATCTTCGGTTTATTCAATTATTATCGATTCGATTTCTTGTTAAACAAGAGTTTTTTAAGCTAATCAATTTTTTAAGTAATTTTTTTTTTAATCGCTTTTCCAATTCATTCTTTTTTTAGCACAGTCATTTTTTCCAGTCGATTTTCTTTTCACTTAATTTTTATTGATTTTTTTAACTCGTTTATTTTTTTCAGTTAGTTTTTTCAATTAATTTTTTATCGATTTTTTAATCTCGGTTTCACTTATTCTCTTTGCAAACATTTTTTCATATTTAATTGGCACTATTTCCATTTATTCATTTATTATTTTTTTCGATCTCTTCATTAAGTTTTTTTTTTTTACTATGCAATTTCTTTAAACTGTCACGTTTCTTTCATTTTTTTTATTAATTGTTTTATCTTGTTAATTTTTTTTTTCACCATGTTGTAAATTTATTTTTCACCGGTCTAGTAATTCTACTCTACTGAATAGGGAATTTTAATTTTTCGTATTAATTTATTCGTCAATTAATCATTGTCGAAAAAAAAAAGTTGCATCTATTCGACGTAATTAATTTATTGATTAATTCTTCAAATAAATTTAACATATTTTTCAAATTTTTTGTGCTTTAATTAATTAATTTTTTTTCTTCAGAATTGTTTTAAATTTGTCAAAATTATTGAAAAAAAGGAAAATCCGATTACGAGAATATCTTTTTCATTTTTTTGAAAAGAGGGAATTTAAAAATATGTTGGGCAAAAATCGATTAAAATTGAGGTTCAGCGCTCTCGTCCGCTTTGTCGGTGTGTATGCTCGCCATGTGAAGAGAGCATGACGAGACTGGTTGCAGGATCTTCCCCGCGAGGCGTGCGAGTACGGTTATCCATTTATAAATCACCTTAATCTACAACGAACGTATGGCTAAATCATCTCAGTTTAATTAGTCGTATTGTATCGAGGGATTGCCACATGTCGGGAATCCTCGGTACACTTTTTCACGCCGAGAGTAAAAAGAGAGAGAGAGAGAGAGAGATGTATTAAAAAAAAATGTAAATATATATATATATATATATATATAAATTAAATCAATAATCCATTAATTAAAAAATAAATAATCCATTCAATCAATAAAAATTAATAACCAAGCCAAATTAACAAACCAGAAAAATACGAAACCAAATATGTTAAAAAAAAATTATGAAAAACAATACATTATTATTGATTTAATGAATGAAAATGTAATTTATAAATTTAATCAATAATCTATTAAATAAAAAATAAATGATTAGTTCAATCAATGGAAATTAATAAATAAACATAATAAAATTAATCAAATTAATAAATTGGAAAGTTAAAAGATTAACCTTCCATCCAAATAGCTAATATTTTTATTTAAAAAATAAGAATATCTCCTCAAAAAATAAAATCATTATGAAAAATAATAATGATTAAATTTAAATAAAAGTTTTTTCAGAACTTTCTTTTATAATATTTCATTGAAAATTTTAAATAAATATTCCATTATTTAAACAATTTCGATAAACAATATTAACAGATCAAGATATATTTAATTCAAATTAATCATTTCTCAACACGAATAAATTATCAAAAATTCGTTTCGTGATTTCCTCAAATGTATTATCAGAGAAATTCAAGAATCCAGATGATCGCCTTAAGGTAGGGTAAAAAAGGGATCCTTCCAGTGCTACATTCTTTGGTTATCCCAACATTTTATTTTCATTAAAAAAAAGTATGTACACGAATGTAAAAAAAAAAAACAATTATTTAACCTACGAACGTGCTCTCTACTCATACTAATTATACATAAAAAAAAAACAAACAACAACAAAAACAACAAAAACAAAATGTTAATTAAATTAATAAAATCTGTAAAAATTCTGTCTTATATTCATCACGGACACTTCTCCAACGTTTTGATTAAAATATATATATATATTTTTTTTTTATCGCGCTCCATTTTGAATTTTGATAATTCGAGCCATTAAACTATAATCCCTTTTATCCCTAGGGTATCAATTTATCCCTAGAACCTCGTGAGGCGTTTCCAGTCTTCTCAAAAATTAGGAAAAAAAGTAAAATTGATTTTTTTTTTTTCATCCCTTCGAAATATCGGACTGCTTTACCGAGCCCAACCGTGGCCATGCTTTGCGCGATGGAATATGTGCTTGTAAACCGGTATGTGGATTGGGTACGGTTTTTCAACCGGAACTGGGATGTGTTTTTCAATTGTTATTGGTACTGGCTTTTCCACCGGTACAGGTATTATCTTCTCGATCGGATATGGCACCTTCTTTTCTACCGCGATCGCCACGGTCTTTGTAACCGGTATAGCGACCGGATGTGAAACCGGCACGTGAACCGGATACGGCTGTGCTACCCCAATCGCCACTATGTGAGGTACTTTAATGGCTACTGGCTGAGGGACAGGTACACCTTAAAAAATTTAATTTTTCGAAAATAAATAATAATGTTAATAAATATAACAATATATAGAATTTTATAATAATAATATTTATTATTTATTTACCATTGTTATAATAATATATATATATATATATATATATTTGTTTTATATAATAATAATTTTACAATGAAAAAAAAAATTATTAATTTACCATTTTTATAATAATAATAATAATAATATATATATATATATATATATTTTTATAATATAATAAATATTTTTAACATTTAAATTTCAACAACTATTATTATCATTGTTATCATTATTTAAATGTACATAAACAATATAATAACAAGATATCAATTATTCTGTGTTTATTATTGTCGCTGTTGTTTTTACTGGTATTTTTAGCATCGTTGTTATCGTTATCAATATTATTATTAACATCCTCATAATTATTCTTATCACGGTTTACTGTGAATTATTTTACTTACGCGTGAAAATATTGTTAAATACTGACTTTTTTTAACCATTTTATTATTATGGGAGTAATCGTTGAATAAAAATTGATAAATTAATTAATATTCTTTTTTAGGAAATGTTTTAGGAAGAAAATAAAATTTACTGGTAATATATATTATTATCTGTGTTTCTTAATTTGGATTTTAGTCACAAGCTGGTTGATTATATTTTACTTGATTAATTATTAATTATTATTATATATAGTGAAATAATTTCTGAATTAATTGTTGTTAATTATTATATATTGTATAATAATTTACGATTAATCGAACAGTTTATAAATAATTAGAAGATTGTTTATTTTCAATGTTTTTGTTTTTTTTTTATTTTTTTTTATTATTTTAATGGCGAAAAATTGGCTGGATTGATAAATATAAGGTCGTATACCTATGTTCTTGTAGATCGGTATTGTGACCGGTCTAGAGACCTCGATGTGCTGGCTGATCGGATAGGAATGAGCGTACTGATGCTGCTCCCAACTACCGGCATGCACGAGACCACTGTGACCACCATAATTTCCGTGTCCACCATCGAACCCACCAAAATTCGAGGTACCCTCGTGTCCCACCTGATAATGATCATTGTGACCGAAGGTCGCCTCCCCTAGGCCTTCAGAGTGCTCACCAAAATTCGACAAGCTCCCACTTCCGTAAGAATTTGCGATTCTGTCGATAAATATTTATTAATTAATTAAAAATTTATTCAAAATAATTAGTTACTTTATCATTCCTCCTTTTTCGTATTTGTTAATCGGAAATTTGTTTGTAATAATTAACCAATTTTTTTTTCCTCCTTTTTTATTTGTTTTTCAATAATTTGTAATAATTAGTCAATCTTTTTTGCTCGTTCTCTCATTTATTTATTAATTAGTCATTTGTTCGTAATAATTTTTCCATTTTTTTTCTCCTCCTTTTTTTGTTTTTTCATCATTTGTAATAATTAGTCAATTTTTTTGTTTGTTTGTTCTCTTATTTATTCGTTAATTAGTAATTTGTTCGTAATAATTAGTGGATTATTTTTTCTTTCTTTCCTTTATTTATTTTTTTATTATTTGTTTCTTCGTTATAATTAATAAATTATTTTTTCTTCCCCCTCTTTTTTATTTGCTCGTAATAATTATTAATTTTTTTGTCTTTCCCCTCTCACCCTGACCAACTGGAAGATTCACCGGATAATGGATATCCGGCCAGTACCGAGTCGAGGAGCAAACACGTCAATACCTGTGAAAATAATTATTTCAATTTAATTGTGAAATTAAGGGGTTGGTTTAAGAATGAAAGTTGATCGTGAAAAAAATGTATACAAATATAGTAATGAATTATTAGAAAAAAAATTCTATTACGAGAAATCAATAAATTATTTACCTCACCATTAAAAAACAATGCGAAATAACAAAAGTATTTATTCAGAATTTGCAAAAAAAATGCACAAATTAATAAATAATAAATTCCCAATATACTAACAATAATCCCATAATTCAAAAATGAATTATAAATTCAGTTTTAAAAAATCAGTCATTAAAAAATACGAACCAAAAAACGTTAGAAAAATTAAAATTAATTGCGAAACAAAATAGGAAATCAATTCAATAATTGGTCATTGAAAAAGAATTATTACTATGATTCAATTACTAAAAATTAGTAAAAATAAAAAAACTAAACATACAAAATTTAACTATTAATTAAATTACTAAAAATTCATAAAAATAAATTAATTTTTCACAATTTAACGAATCGAAAAATTCGAAAAAATACGTTTAAATTAATTAAAAATGTTGTGGTTTTTTTTTTCGTTTTTGTACTCACGATTGCATTCATTTTTGGTTGGCTCGGCAGCATCGTCCTTGATGATGACGAACCTGCGCGTTCAATGTTTCCAACTGCGTTTGCTACCAACGTGTTGTTCGTTTTTATACGTGTAGCTTTCTCCCCCTCCCCTGGGAGGTGAGACGTCCAGATGTGGCGACGTCTGATGCGAGCACAGCCTGCAACAAGATAATTTCCGCAGGACCGATCTCGCAAACCGGACCGGCGCACGCATATCCGATTCGCGAGACGAGTCGAGACATCGAAATGACGTCTCCTGAGTAATTCAAATCAGTGCGAGGCTCCACGATTTCGTTCCGTTGCCCTCCAACGAATAATCGATTCTCATCTCGATCGATTAAATCGATAATCGAAATTTTCGTTGAAATTGAAAAATAGTTTATTAGTTTCAAATTTAATTATCCAATATACATTGTTATATAATTGTTTATAATATTGTATATTTTATCGTATGTTTTGAGATTCTTTAACTTACTGTTTATTATATTTTTATGGTTTATTATATGATTTATTATTATTTATTATTTATTATTAATCGTATAATATTATTGCAATAAAAATGTATTATATCGTTCTATTATTTAATTTATATATACTAACAAATATCCCCGCACAAATTCAAACAACCCCTAAATAAATAAAAGTAATCGTATTAGAGAATGCAATTATTTAATTAATGAATCAATTATATCGACGATGCGTAAAAAAATCATTGGAATGATAATCATGAAAAGAAAAATTCAAGTATATAACAAATAAATATAAATAAAAAATTGGTAAGTAAATTAAATGAATTAATTAAATAACAGAAATTAAACGGTTTAAAAAAGTTATTCAAATGAACAATTTTAATAATAATAATGATTTTCACAAATAAAATGAACGATTAGAAAACGATAATATAAATCAATAAAAAAATGTAATAATAAATTTAGTTAATAAATTTTTATTACACGATAAAAAAATTCCTCTCACGATAATAATAATAATTTAAACGAATAAAATCTGTCGTTTAATAAATAACAACAAAGCATTGAAAAAATGTCTAAACAGCAATAACAAAACATAAACAAAATGCAAAACAACAGGGAAGAGGGTGAAAACAAACCCAAACAGAGTAAAGGATTTCACTTGAACGAAAGAGAGAGGACCAAAAGAGCAACAAAAAATTGAAAGAAGGAAAGAAATAAACAGAGATAAAAATACTTCGAGGAATGTTAATAATATTTACGATCTTTCGGACTTTTCACTCTCGATCTTATAATTATAACCTTCACCGTATTCTGACCCAGTTTTAGATAAACGTAATGGAAGAAAACGTTTCGTTCCATGACTATTATTATTATTATTATTGTTATTATGGGTTTTCCAAGCGATTTTAACGGCAAGCTTTTACAAATCTATAAATATCGTAATTTACTGATAAGACAAAAAATTGAGCAAACAGCTAGGCCAGGTTCTGTCAAGCGATAATTCGTCGCGAAAGTGCCACGTTCAAGGTGAAAATCTCAACTCCTTACTTAATTCTTTTTTTTCGCTTTTCGTTAAAATAAAAAAAAAAATTTTTTCACGCCCGAAAATTTATACAAATATAGTATTTAATTATTTGAAGAAAAAAATAATGCAGTCATGAAATTTTTCAAGAATAATTCATAGAAAAAAATGTATCAATAAACCAATAATAATTAATAATTATTCAATTAAACCAAACCATTCTTCCGAGATAAAAACAAAAAAGATTTTCCTCTCCCTTAATAAACAAAGCGACGTAACAAACCTATTAATTTGAATTGAAAAAATTAATTGTTTATCAAACAAAAGTATAATCCATAAATATTACGAATACAATTGAACAATCCAATAATCCAAAAACGAATGAAAAAATTCAACTTTTTCAAAATCAATTATTAAAAAATACGAAAAAAAAAAAATTTTAAAAAAATTAATAACACAAAAAAAGAAAATAACAAAGTAAATTAATAAATCGTTAATAAAAGCATTATTTGACACAAAATCGGTTTGTAAAATCGTAAAAGAGAGGGGGTCGGGGTCAAAGAGAGGGGGAGAAAGAAAATAGGGTCGACTAACCTCAGAGTGGATTCGCGATCGAGCTTGGATGAAAGCGAATAGGATCTCTCGAGGAATCGAGAGCAGACGGAGGACAAAAAGGAACGGATCTCAGGCGTCGAGGTTGAAAAAAAAGATCAGTGAAAAAAAAAACGAAAGGGGTTTGCCGAAGTGGGGATGGAAGCGCGAGGGGGGGGGGGGAGTGGAAAAAGCAGCAACGATGAAAGTGCTTGGCATCCGGTCTCTTCTATGGGCGTTCACACCACTCCGTGTCAAGCTACTTTGCTTCGGTGTGTTTTTGTGTGCGTGTGTGTTCGTGTGTGTGTTTACGTGACCAGATGTGTGAAAGGTGCCTTCGATATAACCAAGATGATATCGTGATGCTATTTCTATTCGCGCCTGCTTATCCGATGACGATCGCCCTCTCGGTCACCCCACCAACTAATGTGCCACCCGATAAACTCGTCAAAGATTTTTTTTTACCCACCCGATTCGATGGAATATCCTTTTTAATTTTTGGAACTCTTAAAAAAAATAATTAAGAAAAAAAAAGAAGAAAAAAAACACATTTTGAAAACGTTGGTTAATAATTAAAAAATATTTGTTATTGAGAAATGTAAAATAGATATATGTTATATGTAGATATAAACAAATAAGAGATAGAAATATTTGTAACGAATAATTGTAAGAAAAGAGATTTTTAAAAAATAAATATTCAATTTCGTATATAATTAACGTTAACTAAAAACAATAACAAAATAATAATTGTTTTTACTTAATACAGAATGAGGACAGAATGTTTTTTTCGCGAACAATTTTTTGGAAAGAAAATCTTTTGGTAAAAATTAATGATTGGTGAAATGTAATTTATTTTTACTTAATAATTAGTTATTAAGTAAAAAAATAATATACGGGTAAACCAACGATTATTTATAACATTGTTTATTTTTAAAAATAATTATCAATACCTATAATAAATAATAAATTCTATAAAAATATTATACGTTATTATAAATAATAATAAAAATATTATAAATATTCTTTAAAAATTTGAAAAATAAAAAAAGGTATTTTTTCAAAAAAAAATTTCGATTCGACGTATATATCTGTTTTTTCTTCCGGAAATGTCTCGAGCCACATTCTTGTGAGATTCTTCCGGTCGTGGTTTCCCCTGAACCTGAACACTGTTGTGTCTTGCGACGTTTTTTTTTTTTTTCTCGGACCAGTCGACTGCGTGATACAGGATATGCGGCGGCTACCTCAATCCCGTTTTGATCGCGTTCTATTATTGCCGGATTGGCGGACACTGAACCTGCCTTTTTCGACGATACGATCGAGCCCCTTTAACACTTCGAGATCGACGCTTTCACCATTTTTATTGATCTTCTTAATGTTCTTCTATCGTTTGTTTAGCTATTTTTCATGTTTTACGATCGAAGTTTATCGCTCAACAATTTTTTCAACCCCCTTAAAAAAATTCTCGAAAATGGATTCCAAAAAATTAATTTTCCTATTAAAAAAATTTTTTTTTATTCATTTATAAACAATATCGTATCGTACTGCAACAAAGAGTTCGAGTCCCCCTTAAGGAAATTTAGAAACAATATTTTTTAACATTTGAAAAATCGGGATTGATATATTAATTATAGTAGATTTTTAAATTTATTTATAAACAATGTCGTAAATAAAATAATACGACTATAATAAAGGACTCCAGTCCCCCTTAAGAAAATGAAAAAAAAAAATACTTAAACATTATTTTTTTAAAAACGTTATCGATTATTAATTGTGGTATTTTATTTATTTATTTATTTATTTGTAACAATATCGTAAAAATAGTACAACTGTAACAAACTGCTTTGTAAAATAACGCAAAAAAAAAAAGAAAAACAATATCCCTCCACCATTGGCTATTAGTAGAGCCATCGAATAATGTAATTGAAACTTTCGCCCTTTTTCGATCATGCCCAAGGACGGTGGGATGGCTTGTGAACCGCTGAATTTTGAACGGCGTTGGCAATAGCATTTTCCTTCGCGGCCACGGCGTCTTTATCCTTTAAATATAATAATATATTGTAAAATAAAATAATTAATAATTAAAATACTTATAAAATTTAAATAAAACAATCGAACAAAAATAAACAAAAAATCGTTATAAAATGGAAATCAAAATTAAAGATCAAAATAAAAATTTTAAGTCGTATAAATAAAAATACAAATACAAAATCGTAATAAAATCAAAATAAAAAATTGTAATAAAATCAAAATCAAAATAAAAAATTGTAATAAAATCAAAATCAAAATAAAAAATTGTAATAAAATCAAAATCAAAATAAAAAATCGTAATAAAATCAAAATCAAAATAAAAAATCGTAATAAAATCAAAATCAAAATAAAAAATTATAATAAAATCAAAATCAAAATAAAAAATTATAATAAAATCAAAATCAAAATAAAAAATTGTAATAAAATCAAAATCAAAATCAAAAATCAGATTTCAAGTAAAAAATCGTAATAAAATCAAAATCAAAATTTAAAATCCGAATTCAAATACAAAATCGTAATGAAATGAAAATCAAAATGAAGAATCAGATTTAAAATAAAAAATCGTAATAAAATCGAAATAAAAATCAAAGATAAATATAAAAAATAAAAATAAAAAATGTCAAGAGTGCATTCAACCTACCATGGCTTCTTTTTCGCTCTGGCTGATCTGTTTGTCGACGTCTTGTTTTCTAAGCTCCGCAGCGGTTTCAGAAGCGTTTCTTTGGATGGCAGCTGCAGCGGCAGCTTCCCTAGCAGCGGCGAGTCTCTGAGCGGCTGCGACGGAATCTTTAAGGGTGGCCAAGCGTTGTTGAAGGGCGACCAACTGTTTGGCGCTGTCTCTCGCTTCAGCCTGGGCTTGAGCCGAAATTTCCTCGGATCTAAAATGAAAACGCGATCGTAGAAACACGAAAATCGATATTGTCAATGGTGACCGGGGTTCAAGATGGTTACCGGGTGGCAGCTTCGCGAGCCGCAGCTTCCTTGGCTAGGGCGATTTGCTGCTGAAGAATGGCGGCTTGTTTGGCCTCGGCAACTCGGTGCTGAGCTATCATGACGTTGTGATTCGCTTCCTTGGCTTGCTGGATAGCGCGAACTACCTCGGGAGGATACGCGATGCTCGGGGTCCCGGAATAAGGGTCCTTAAGGGCCTGAAATACAAAATTAACTTTTCTGTGCTTAGAAATGATTTTTTAGGCCCATTAAGTGCTTAAAAATGATTTTTTAGGCCCATTAAGTGCTTAAAAATGATTTTTTAGACCCCTTAACTGTTTCGAAATAATTTTTGGGTTCTCAAGCCCCTGAAATTATTTTTTTGGAACCTTTAAATCGGACTTTTAGATCGCTTAAGGATATAAAAGTGCTTTTTGGGCCCAGTTAGCATTTAAGAGAAATTTTTTCGGCCCCTTAAACTCTTGAAAATAATTTTTCAATCGCTGAAATCCAAATCTAAGTTTTAAACATTTAGAAATGATTTTTTGAAACCCTTAGGATCCAAAAAGGATTTTTAAATCCCTGAAGGACGCGAAAGAGATTTTTTGGGCCCCTTAAACTCTTAAAAATGATTTTTTAATCATTCAATCAGCTTTAATATTATTTGTTTATCCTTCAGGGCTGAAAAATTATTTTTTAACTCTCTCCATTCCTTAAAAATGATTTTTTAAATTCTGTGAGATCCTAAAATTATTTTTCAGGGTGCTTAAGACTCAACATTTTTTTTTTTTACGTCACTTAAGGGTCGAATAGTGATTTTTCGTTTATTATTGTTATCAGAATCTCACTGGAAAAAAATATTGACCAGAATTTGAAAATTACCTGAAGGGCGACATTGTGGGTGGCCTGCAGTTCGATCTGGCCCAGAGCAAGATCAGCCCCTGCTTGGGGAGCCCAAGCTGAATTTCCGAAATTCGGGGGCGCCCAAGGGGCACTTCCAAATGTGGGAACGACCCCGAAAAAGTCATAACTGGCTGGACCGAAAAGGGCAACGCCTCGTTTATCCTTTTTCACTTCCGGCTTGGGTTGGGCATTCAAGGTCGTCGCCAAGAGGCTACCAAGGACGATCTGTAGGATCAAGTTAAGAAATTAAGGATGACCTTGGGACAGGTCAAAAGAGAAAGAAAAAATATTATATAAAATAAATAATAAAAAATAATGTTTAAAAAAATATTACGAAATACTTTTATTTTCTATTATATTTTTTTAATTTTTTATTTCGAAGAATATTTATTTTATTTTTTTGTTTGGGTTTATTTAAATTAATACATTTTTTATAATTTTATTTTTTTTTTCATTTTTAATTTTTTTTTTTCAAGAAAGAATATATTTTTCTTTCTCCAATTACCGTGAAAGAAGTCTTCATCTTGCTGATGCTTGCGGATTGAACTGATACTCCTTTGGCACAATCTTCGTCCTTATATACGATGGTCCTGGGAAGACGAAAATTTGTGAACGTACTTCCGGGCGACGGGGATATCAATTAAAATTATTATAGTGAAGGATGATGATGATGATGATGATGAAGAATGATCTCGCGGACATTCGTGCCGGATAAAATTACATGGTGGGACGATTTAATGACGATCCCTATCGCCAATCATCCCACGACAATCTGATTCCGTGTACACTCGGACGATTGTCGTTTTATCTTGGCGAACACCGGAAATCACCTCTAAATTGACTATCCCGTGGCCTTGTTTAAAAAAAATTGCAAAAAAATGGAATTTCTTTTTTTTTATCTTTGGGTTATTTTGAGGACTTGTCCGATGAGAAATGTACCGTTGATTATGAATATGATAGTGTTTTTGTGGTGCACACAAAATTATTCGCGCGAAACACGTGAGTTTCGCACCCTTTTCCGGATTTTTGGGGAGGGGTAAAGTTTTTCGATAAAATTAATGGCGAATTCGTGTTCAGACGATAAAAATACATCGAAATTGAGTTGCGACAAGAATACTAAAATATCAAACATTTTTCGCGTTTTCGAAAAAATAATTTTGTTCACTCAAACGCCGGCCATTTTATTTCTATTTGGGTTTGAAAATTCATTCTGTGCTCAATTCTTCCTTCTTCAAAATGCCGTTAGGACCATTGAGCTACGATGATTTTTCGATTTTTGACAGAATTTAAAAGACGAGCCAGTGATTTTTGAAATTCTTTTGACCTATACTTTTGCCGTTTTGGCAATTTTTAAAGCGAACCCTTCCAACCTTCCGATACCTCAAACGATCGGGAATTTTCTCCTGAATACGAATATCATAACATTTTTATCGAAAACTCAACATTTCAGTAAAAAAAAATTCGAAAAAACGTGTTTACACCCACGTTTTTTAAATATTCGATTTTTTGGGTGAATAAATGAATATGACTAGACTTGTATAATGGTTAATCGCGTTTATTCATTCGTACAACAAATTTTTGATTGAGAAAACCTCTACGTTGTTATCATAATTCCAATCCTCGTAGAATCGTCACCATTCGTCGATTACCTAATCAGGCTAAAAACTATGTTACAGTGAAGCAACAAAAAAAAACAAAAGCTTGTCAGTCAAGGTCACGTTGGCAACAAAATTTCGTCTCAGTGGATTTGAGACACGTCCATTGTTGAAGGTTATCAACTCAAACGCTCGTGAAGTCTCGAGCGTCTTGACCTTCAAACGTGAAGGTCGACGAGCCCCGATGACCTTGAGGAAAAAGTTTCGACGAGTTTTCCGAATCGAAAAAAGCTCGAGTGTCCTGATTCGAGGTTGGCAATTTCGTGGTCGATTTCCAGTCGTCGAAAGCTGGAAAACTGTACGATTGAAGGTCAGCGATCGGTGTCAAGGTCGAAGTCGAAAAGGAATCCGAAAAGCTCGTCGAGCTTTTATCCTCGTCGTCGATCGTCGCCAATCTTTTGGTTCCTCGATCAAGTGGGATTTTGTAGCCGAAGGAATCCTCGATTCGAGGCTCGTTGGATTTTGCCCTTTTGTAGGATGACCTTGAACCGTGACCTTCGTTGTCATCGGTGTTTTTTAGCTTTTCATTGCCACGAGTTACGTGACGCGTCGTTTGTTTTGACGCGAGCCTCGAAATTCTTTTCGCAGGTCGCTGCCTCCTCGACTCCGTGCTCGATTCCTCGACTTCCGGTACTTCCTTTACGTGGACGTAGTCTACGGAGGAAAAATCGATAAAAATATTAATGGAATTTCCCAAAAAAAATTATTATTTAATTGAGAAATTAATTTAATTCTAATTACCGATTTAATTTTTATTCTATTCGGGAAGAATTCAAGGAATATTAAAAATAAACAAACTTTTTTGTTCTTCTTATAAAAAAAACATTGTTTTGTGGTTCCCTAAGTGGAATACAAACAAAATCCATTTTTATAGTTCAAATCCATTAATTTTTCGAATTCAAATTCTACGCGAGAAGACATTAAAAAATTAAACAATTCTTTCGTGTTTCCTTGAAAGTAGATCGTAAAGTTTACGAATGAGTAATTGTATTAATAAATGAAAAACTGGTTGATTATTTTTAAATATATTTGAAAAAGTAAATAAAATAAAATATAAAAAATTAATAAAATAAAATATGTAAAATCAATAAAATAAAATATAAAAAATCAATAAAATTGTAAATAAAAATATAATTGTCAATAACAACATTTTTATTTATGAGGCCAATCTTACCACTTTTGGGAAGATCCTTCCGGTATGAATCTTCGAATTCTTTTCCAAAGTCATAACCTTTGTAAGAGCCTAATTCGTAGTCGTCATCGTCATCCTGTTTATCATCGGAGGATTCTTGATTCTGGTTTGTTCGACTTTCCTCTTCGTCATCCTCCTCGTAGCTCGAGGTGGAATCTCTACCCTCGGAGGTTGAGCGATACTCGCTGGAGGTGTCATCTTCATCCTCGTCGTTTTCCTTGACGTTCTGACGAACGGGTTTTGGGGTGTCATCAACCGGCGATGGGTTGAACTTTGGGATGTTTTCTCGCTCGAGAGACGCGAGCTTCGAATATTTGCCAAAAGCTTGGTCGTAAGAGTTGAAGAGGTTCGAATTTGGAAGTTCAAAGCTATTTTGATGACTGAGGGTCTTCAAGGACTGGGAGCTGCCACCATCGACACCCAAATAGGGGAAGTCACTTCCGGCTGTCTTGAAAACTGGAAACGGACAAGAACGCGTCACGAAAGGACTCGAAGTTGCCAACTCGTAAAAACTTTATCAAGATATTTAACAAAATATCTTGATAACGATAATCGAATTATTATTTTTTTTAATTCTGCGTTCTTCAATAGTTTTAAGGGCTTATCCAATCGCAAATTTCCAGCTGATTACGAATATCGTCGAATTTTTACGATTCTTTAATGGACATTTTGGTATTAAAAAAATATTAAAAATCAAAATTTTTTTTCGATTTTTGGGGAAAATACATTTTTTCACTCAATCATCGATAACTTTTTTCCCTTTGGGATTTGGCACCCCACCCTGTGCTCGATCTCTTCGTTATAATTTTCTCTTCAAATTGCTTTTTTAATAATTAAAATCCGATGATTTTTCGATTTTTTGCAGAATTTCAAAGTCGGACCATCGATTTTTGCAAATTTTTCCATAGCAAATTTTTCCCTTTGCGTTTTTTTTAGCGATTTTTCAACTGGAATTTGTGGGGAAACTAAAAGAGATATCGATACGAATCCAACGCCATTATTTAAGTTAGGCAAAAACCTTTTTCAAACCCTCCAATTGAATGTCCATAGCCTTAAAGGGCGCACCCTACGACCTTTCGAAATTTCGCGATTTTCACGATTCCGGAAAACTGGCCGGGGGAAGTCGAAAAAAATTTTTTTCCGCTTTTACACTCTTAAAAGGGTCTATTTGATCGGAAATTTTCCGCTGATTACGAATATGCCCGAGTTTTTGCCGAAAGTGCAAAATTAGACTAGGAAAATGCAAAAAAACGGTTCTAGAATATTTTTTCGACATTCATCCCTAGAACTGGAGAGTTCAAGGCGAATTAGATGGTGGATTTGTCTTAAGGTATAAAAATCCATTGACCTAGACCTGCGATGTAACAACACCAAGCATCCGAATATAATAATTATTTCTCTTTTTGCACTTACAACACATTTGGCAATAAATAATTATTATTGTGGAAATGAGTGGCCCTGATACGGTCTGTTGTGCATAGTGTTTCGAAGTAGATTTTATAAATTTTTCTGCCGAATCTATATTTCAAAACGTCATCCAACCCTAACCCAAAAAAAAACAATAAATAATAAAGAATTACCTTGATCAAAGTCATTCTCGTCGCTGCCAAACGGACTAGGCGTGGTTGTAGTCTTTTTATCGATCAGTTCGACGTCCGTTCTGATTTTGTCCAAAGGATTGGTGTGATAGATCGGTCGAAAAGTGCCTCCAGACTGACTGGGTGCCCCAGTCGTAAAATGCAGTTGAGGTTGATTTACCAACTGTTGGTAATCATCGGGTTGAGGGTTGACATTGCCAGTTTGATATTGGGGTATTTTGGGAGAAGTCCTCGTCGAATGTCCAGGTACAACGTAAGGCTGATAATTGGCTATGTTTGATTCGAAAGGCCCAGTTCTATGGTCCTTCAATGAAGGACCTGACTGGAGTTTTTGATAACCTTGGAATCCTGATGAGGATGGATATGTTTGATAGTCGAGACCAGTGCTAAGGATTATTGGTTCACTTTCGAGAGCTTTGACAAAACTGGCAGCTTCAGAGTTGGACTGGAGCGAACCTGAAGAACTGCCAAGATTTTTGGAAATCGATTGAGGACTGGTTTTGTAATGAGGAGCTCCAAAACGTTGGGAGGAACCAATGAGTGATGTGGATTGGCCATTGAAGCTTGGACCAGTGACGAAACGGAATTTGGGTGGACTGCCAAATGAATAATCATTGGAAGCTATCCCTGGATATTTGGAAGACGACTTGAATTTAGGGAACGATGGAAAACCACCATTCGGAAACGGACTGTTCCTCAATTGATGTTTGCCAGGCTCTGAGTACACTCGGTAACTGCTGGGGTTAGAGAAATACTGGGATTTTTGTGGAGATTGGTTTTGAAGATTACCAGGATAAGGAGGATTAGTTTGGGGTCTATTAGCCGATGTCTGACCAGGTTGGAATCCACCCTGAAGACTCGGCGTTGTCTGCCTATAAGCTAATTCAGGCGAATCGTTCGGTCCCTTTCGATGATAAGGGCTGTAAGTTGATGCTGATGATGGATCAGCCGTTGGGTTTGTGTGAACCGTTGTTGCAGCTGGTGACGCGTCACTAGCTGATCCACCGATGTGAGAAACTACCAACCGTTTACCCTCAGAGCTTTTAACTGGCCAACCGGTTGATTCGGTGATGGAATCACGTCGCCATCTTCCTCCAGTTCCAACCACCAAGATATTGCTGCTGGAAGAGCAAGCTACCACCATGAGCAGTAGCCCATTGAAGATCTGGAAAAAGAAATATCGGTCTCGTTCGTTAATTGAGTCATAACCATCAATTTGGCAATTAGTGACATTTATGACGCTGCCAAACAAATAAAATAAAATGATTTTTTATTTAATAAAATGTAACGTCGAAAGAATTTTATGGAAAAATCAATTTAAATGAGTTATTTTTTGGACTCAATTAAGAACCTAATTTTTTACTTTACTTAATAGACAATGACAATGATCCGATAACTGATTTTTTTACAAAACAGACGATACTCGTGTATTTCGTATATCGACTGTAACATCGTGACGTCACAATGCGTTACGATATCTTTCTACGGTCGCGACAGAGGGCGAATTTAAAATCTCTATATCATTCTTCATTGTTAATGAAAATAAAAAACAAAAAAAGAGAAATTGCGCAAAAAATCGCACACGATATTCAAAATGAAAAAAAAGAAGATGGCGTTTTCTAACAGGATGATAACACGATTGATATTGACCGTACCAGCATGTTGATCGTCAGGCCTTCCAACGATGTCGATATCGACTGAACGTCGCGTAAGAATTCCCGAGACTTTTATATACTCGATGATCAACGATGCGAGGCAGTTCGAGAAACGTAATTTTTCTTTTTTTAAATTGACAACACACAAAAAACGTGGCGACCACTCGCCATCGAGATTTCCGTCGTCACCGAAGCGTTAAACATTTTCCTCGACGCCCATTTCTTTTATCGTACACCAGGCTGGATATCTTCCAGGTAGGAAGATCTCCAGCGATGAGCTCTGCCTCATTGCCTCGGTTACAATTGTTTCATTTTTTGTTGTTGTTTTTTTTTTGTATTTTTTTTCACTTACCTCCTTAATATATTTACGAGGTTAACCAGGTGTCATCGCGTGACAAGTCTCAAGTTTCTCCCTGTCACCGTATCCACTTTTTCACTGATGAGAAAGGTCTCAAAAAAACGTGTGAGCTCCTGGAGCGGAGAAAGTGAACGATTTGTTTGGGTTTGTTTGGGTTTTGTGATGCTTCCAAGTGAGGGAGACGATCGATCATCAAGAATCAGTTGAGAAACATTAACAGGGCATGCGGAATAAAAATAAGGGCCTTTAAAAAAAATTCTTCTTTGGACAAACCCAAACAAACTTTATGATTTTTTAATTAATTAATTAGTTAAGATTCGATGTAAAATTTGAATTTTTAGCTTCGATGTGTTACTAGCAACCGACTGAAATACAATTTTTAACGTACACGCAAAAATAACATAATAGCGACTAATCAGGAAGAAGAAAAAAAAATTGCACGGTTTTTTTACCTTTTGCCAAAAAAATAGTAAAAACCAAAATTGTTTGATAATTCTGGTTCAGTCGGTTTTGACATTTTTAACGGAACTAATTTTTAGTGAATACTTTTCACCTAATAAAGTTAAAATAATTTAATATTGGCCCAATAAAAATTTTAATTCAATTTTCAGTCGGAATTTATGATTTTCCTAGATCATTGGATGAGGAAGACGAAAATTGTGAATTTCGAGTGACCAAACGACGTAATTCGTGATTCAGTGACGAGTTACGTCAGATCGAAAGATGGAGAGATTTCCTTCCTGCGGTTTTCTCGGTAACGAAAAGTCGTTCGTGGATCATTGAAGCTTGATGAGAGTTGGGAGTGAATGAGGCAAGGCACCATAGAAATTCAATGACTGAGAAGGTGTAACAATCGACATTGTGGAATAGAAAAGTGAAAATGTTTGACCAGGATGGTTGGAAGAGACTTTCACTGCTGGTTAATTTTTGATGACTATTGGGTGAGGACATTTTTTGTCTTTTTATTGGATCAACAGATGTGAATTGGACTGGCAATAAGGAGGAAGAAAAAGAAGGAAAGAAAAAAAGAAACAACTGGTGATAAGTTCCATAAATTATCAACGCCTTTATCCACTATGTTTATCTATTTACATTATTGATAACCTAAATTACATATTTGAGGAATATCCTGTGCGAAGAATAAGCGGAGAATCTTTGGCTTTGGACCAATCTGTATGTTGTTCTTTCCAACTTTCCGGGTCGTAAAGTTTCCTTTGCTGATGAGAACGTTAATTGCTCGATTAAGGTCTAATGTTAGGATTCATTGGTATTGGTGGTCCTCTCATTGAAGGCTTGAATTCCGAATGGACCCTCCTTCTGTCATTATCAAAAAACTGCCTGTGTTCGTTTTCGTCCCTCATGAAGCTCTGAGAGCTCCCTCTGGGCAGCTGCTTGTTCTTCATCAGCAAGCCCAATAAATTGTGCATTCTAGGATGATTGATGTCATAAAAATCGTTTTTGGAGAAGTTCTCGCTGCTGGCCTTGAAGTTGTCATCAGGAGACGACGTCGTCGTAAAAGTTGGATAAGATCGGTATTTTTCGTAGCGATTATGATTATCGAAGTTGATACTGGACTCGAGATGATTGCTGGCCATGGCGTCAAGATTGGACGGCCTGGAAGAAGATCCATTGGGTCGGGGAGGTCTGGAATTCTGAGAGTTGTATCTCATGCCAGAACCTGGTCTTTTCTTTCCTGACTTTGGTGGCTCCACGTATGGATTCTTGGAGGTGAAAGAACTGAACTTTGGTGGAGTAAGGTAATTGGAAAGTTGTTTGTAGCTTCTAAAGTCATTGGAATGATCATTGGTGGGTCTAGATGATGATCCGTGATGACCCGGTCGATTCTTCTGATGCCCGGATCCCGGGCCAGACCCTTCCGATGGCAAGTTCAGCTTGAAATCGGACTTGAAGAGTTCCTCGATGTCGGAAATCGTCAGCTCGGGTTTTTTCGTTGGTCGACTCGAAGATTCGGCCGTTCTAACTTTGGTTTCCGAATGATGAGCTTCAAGGACGTCTTTGGTTGACGGATCAGGCATTGAGGCTTTGAAACGCTGAAGCTCACCTCGCAATTTTGCCAATTCACTTAAATCCGTGTTACTGGTGTTGGCTTTTATACGAAGATCGTTGTTCCATTTGTGAGTACTGTAAATCGTCTTCAACGACTCCCGGAACATCTCATCGGCGTACTTTTCAAGGTCACTGCTCAAGCGTGGTTTCTGAACGAGTTCGGATTGGGCAACTTCGGAATTCTTGAAGAAATTTCCACCCGGCACAAGCGGAACGAGATTCAGTTGGCTCGGAAGAGGATCGTTGATTTTGCTGTTCAGTATTGATTGGCTCTTCATCAGATCGGTGTTTGGCACGAAATTTATAGGATTGAAGAGATTACGGTTTTCCTGATTATTGGAGAACGGTCGTTGTTCGATTCTGTTTCCTCGGTTACTCTGCATCCCTATCTGCGCCAGATGATCCATGTAGCTTTGAAGATTGATCATTGGGGTTGGCGTAGTGCTGGAGACGACCGGTCTCGCCGCCAAAAAATTCGTTGTCGTGCTGAATATCGGTATTGGCGTTGTCAGTACTTGATAATGAGTTTCGTAAGGATTTACGATCGTCAAATCGACCGGACTAGGCTTGATGTTCGGATTGACTATCTCGACGTTTTGGGTCGAGAGGATCGGCAAATGAGCTTTTGCGTTGAGATTGTTGTTTTGCAAACCGTTGAAAGCGTTTCCATTGGCGTTACTGTTCGCCGCGTAGTTATCACCGTAAACGTGCTGATAAGGCCTTCTGGCAGCTGCGTCTTCGTTCGTTCGCAGCTGTTGGAGTTGCTTCCAAGTATTCTCGAAGATGTCGTTAGCTGCGTTCAAGATTTGCTGGTTTTGATCTCTGGGTCGGTGAAGAACAACGCTGGGGCTGATTATGCTGGGTTGTTCTTGAAGCTGTCCACCAACGTTGGGGTAACCAGGTTGATGGACGTTGACTGGAATGGCATTCGCGTGATGGATTATCGCTGGTACCACTTGGGCCGTTTGGACGTAAGTTTTGATCTTCCCAGAATTCTGATCGTCACGGTAAACCTGATAGAAGTTGTCATGTCCCTGAGGCCTGGAAGATTGATCGACGTTCTGGTTCAAGCTGTAATAATGGCCGTTGGTGCTTGGTGGGTTGCTAGCCGACAAATAGTACTTGTGGTCATTGCCTATGATCGGTTGTGGCTGTTGCCCAACGTTTGACACAGCCAAACTAGCCGTCGTTACGAATTGGGTATTCCCTAAATTGTTTTTTCTGGCTTGGTTGTCGTGATAACTGTTCATCGCTTGGAGAGGTTGTGGAGTTGTGGTTGAAGAAGGTGAATTCAGTCCATTCGGGTTCCCAGGATTGACAACGTTCTGGCCGTGAAGACCGTTTGTATTCACAAGGATGTTGGTGCTGTAAGGACCATGGAAAACAGGTAGAGTTTGGAGGGTAGGTTGGGGTATCAGCAATTGAGGTACGACTGGACTCGCGGATGGATTGACCTGATGGACGTTCTGATTTATGGGATTTACTGATGGCATTGGCCGTGGGGTACTCTGGTAATTGGGTATCTGGACACCAGCCATTGTCGGGCCCACGTTTTGGACGTTAGAATGGAGACTCTGACCCACTGCGAAGACAGGTGCCGCCGTACTAGGTGCATACTGAGGACGCAAGTTCGTAAACTTTCCATTGATGTTCATATGGGGCAATAGGACGGCTTGAACCGGATTCTGATAAGTGTTTTGTCCTACTATGACGTCAGGAACGCTCGATCCATAATTATTGATCGGGTGATGACTTTTCGGTTGATTCTGAGAACTTCCGTGACTGAAGTTGATCAGGGGATGACTGGTGCTGATGAGAGGCGCTGGAGTGCTAACGATCGGTGCAGCTGTGACGAAATTCGGCACGTTGGTGTAGTCGAAACCCTGGCTGTTTCCAATCGCTGCTGAATGATCGAATGACCCGAGTGGCAAAAGATTTACGTTGACTGGGACCAATAGCTGCTTCGGTTTGTCGATTTGACCAACTTCGAAACCGTTCGAATGAGAAACCTCGATGTTTGGACCAACCTGGTTCCAGCTATTGGCGGTTTTATGCTTCGAGCTAGATTTCTTATCTTCCGGTCTCGGAGTAGCGGCGTCCTCGTCGGAACCTCCATCATCGTCGGACCAATAAATCGGCTTTGGTCTTGGCCTGTGAATTTTAGACCTGTTGTGCGAATTGCTCCGTCTAGAATCCTGGGTTACGGAATCAGTACTCCCACGATGTTCCTTCGGCAATCTTCTGGAACTTTCCGTTGGACGTCTTCTAGTCTTCGTATGCATTTTTCGTGGCTTTTCCGTTATCTCCAAGTAATCGTTCTCGCTGGAATAATCATTGGAATCCTCGCTTCTGTCCCGATCGGATCCATAACGATCTTCGCGATTCAAGCGATCTTCCGCTTCGTATTGGCCTGCTCTTTCCACTTCGGGTGATGATTTTCGGTGCTTCTGCTCCTGGAGATTGTCCGGGCTGGTTACCTCGATGTTATCCTGAGGGGAAGTGAACTTCAGGTCGATTTTGTAGTCACTCGGCTCCACGACGATTACGGGCTTGGAATAACGGTTCTTTGGGGGTTTAGTGGTGAAGGTAGTTTGTTCGTAGCCAGTACTAGTCGGAACTTCCGGAAACTGCATTTTTTCGGGCTCGAAGTGGTCCTTCTGTCTAGCTTTTGGTCTTGATCCGGAATAACTGTTGTAATATTGATCGTACTGATCGGTGCTAGGTTGACGATCTCTGGACTGAAAATTCGTCAGGTATTTGTCGATCTGCTTGATTCTGTCTTTCGTTCTTTTGTTCTCGTTTTTTCCTCCTGGAGGATAATCCTCGTAGGATTGATGATCCCTATTGGGATTCAAGTTGTTTTGGACGTTATCGTAGAACTCTTGATAATTAGCGATTGCTGGAGTCTCGTCGTTGACCTTGAGAATCTCGAATTGACCTTGAGCGTCGAATGACCTTCGATCAGCATTGGGTCCTGCCAAGGTCAGAAACATTCTCGCTTCGCTCGAATAAGCTGGATCGTCATCGATCGACTTTGATGATACTCCAGACCTCCTGGAATCACCTTCGACACCACCTTCATCTACCACTTCTGGTACCATCGAAGATCCCAACGAACCTTCGTCTGCCAAGGTCATCGGTACGAATCCGTTCGAATTCTCGTATCTAATCGTCGTCACGGATGGACCTATTGTTGTTGATGACACTTCCAGCGTTTTTGATATACTTCCGGTCATTTCGAACGTATCGCGACTCTCGGAAGCCGTCGCTATTTGATCGATGACCTCTTCTGCCGGCGGCTTCTCTTTCTCGCTCGCGTCCACACATTGCCAAATTAGCAGGAACAGGAAAATCTGAAAATCACAAATTCGTCGTTTAATCGACTCTCGTCAAGACTCAACGTGATCCCTTTCCAACATCAACGTACTTGGCAACCCCTAAATCCAAGTTTTCATCTCTGAACTACAACGATCTTTTATTTTTTTTAATTATTTATTTTTATCGTCACCCAAAATGTTCCGAAGCGTTTTTTGGTTTGGCTTCCATTGGATTCTAGGATCAAGTTTGGGTTTGTTTGGGTTCTAGAATCAAGTTTCGCATACCCACAACCCCCGTGTCGATCGAACTGAAATTTTGCACATACCTTCCTTTTAATATTCTAAAAAAACTCCCGAAAGGATTTTTCGTGATTAAAAATAGTTTTTGAGGTATCAATTTTTGAAGTTTAAATTTTCAAGTTTTACGTGGATTTTCAGGTTTTTTCCGGTGTGTTTGGATCTGATTAAGTTTATTTTCGATTTTTTGGGTTTATATGGATTTTTAAAAATTATTTAGGTTTGTTTGGGTTTGTCTGGATTTCCTTTGATTTATTTTGATTGAATTACGTTCGTTCAATACAGTTGAAATTCAATTAAATAAATAACCGTCGAAATACGACATCTCGAAAACTATCGTCAGTGGTAAAAAATACTTTAAGGGGTTGTCTCAAACCCAAACAAACCCAAACGATAAAAAGGACGAATTCGCAATGATGGAAGCATCAGTAACTCGGCGGCGCTGTTTGACGCTCCCAGGCGTCATCTAGATCTGTCAGTGATATCCTGATTCAAACGCTGGTAGAATTTAAGGGGGATGACCCAGAAAAGAAAAGCCGAGTGGCAAAAGTAAAAATACGGAGGTAGTTGAACACGCGAGTGGCTTTACAATGCGAATGAAGATCTGGATGTGCACGGGACCAAAACTATATTGGACTTTCTCACCGGAGGCGATCTTTCAGCCAACATACATAAACACATGAGATGTACAATCTGGATGCGGAACGAACGATTGAAGTGAATTAAAATCGGACGAACCGCAAGAAATGATCTTTTCAGATCCCGAGAAATCTCGAGAAAAATCTTGCCGATCGAGCGCCGATTTACCTTGGGAAAGTCTACCGACTTCGTGAGCTTTTGTTGCTCGCGCAAACCCGAGCCCAACTCCGCCTGACTTTCCAAAATTATCGCTCGTTACACTCGTCGGACTCGAGAAATCATATGGCTCCGATTAAGTGAACGGCTTTGAAAAATTAAGCGAACGAAATATGTCGTTTTTTTAAAAATACCAGATTTATGTAAACTACGTTTAAAAATAATTTTCTTTTTGTTTACTCGAAGCGAAGGAAATTTCTAGAGACAAAATAAAAATTCCCACAGCTAAAGAAAAATTCCTGGACGAGGAAAAAAAATCACTGACTCAAAGAAAAGTCCCCAGATGCGGGAATAAAATTCGGTGATTCGAAGAAAATTACCCAGATGCATAAATAAAAATTCGCGAACCCGAAGAAAAGTCCCCAGATATGGAAATAAAATTCGCTGACTCGAAGAAAAGTCCCTAGATGCGGGAATAAAATTCGCTGACTCGAAGAAAAGTCCCCAGATACGAGAATGAAATTCGCTGATTCGAAGAAAAGTCTCCAGATGCAGAAATAAAATTCCATTGCGAAAATAAAGGATTCCAAATCCGAAAAAAAACACAGTGTCAAAAGAAAGGTTCCTAGAAGAACAAAAAATTTCCTGGCGTGGAAAAAATATTCCCAGACTCGAAAGAAAAACTTTCCGATTCGAAAACAAAAATTCTCAGGAGGGACGAAAAATTCCTAGCCTCGAAAAAAAAATTCTCAAGCGGAAAAAAAATGCCCACAATTAAAAAAAAAATCCCAGAACAAAAACATAAGTATCCAGAACGAGAGCAAAATACCCTGGAGCCGAAAATTAATTCCCAGACGTAGTAAAAAGTTCCTAGAGTTCTAAAAAAAAAAAAAAAAAAACTTTTAAACCCCATATTATTCATTTATCCCTAGGAGTCCAAAAAAAACGTAACTTACGTGATGAAACATCATCGTTCCCTGTCTCTCCTTAACGGTAGGGGTTGACTGTTGATCTTTTCGCTCGAAGGATCTCTCACACAGTATTTTCTCCCGTGATACACATCGATCCATCAACCCGATACAATCGAATCACCGGGCGCAAAAACTAACGAACCGTTGTCCAAAAATTACATCGAGGCAACAAAAAAATAGTAAAAAACGGTCGAAAAATAAAAAGCGAAAAAAAATAATAATAATAATAATAATGAAACGATGGAGAAAAGGAAAACTTGGATCCTGCGAGGATCGAACAACGTTGACGTGTGTTATCCTCGTTACCTCCGAGGTGTACCTCCACGCGAGAACTGAGCCACATAGTAGATACGCGATTTTCTTTATACACTCCGGTAACCAAGTGAAAAATATATATCGTTCTAAATATTATTCTATAGTCCGGTACAAACGGTGGTTCAAAGCCAGCGGATACTTTCATTCGCGACACGCGACCGCAAACGGAAAAGTTTTGTCCCTAGATACTCCCTACCATCCTGGCTCAAGGGGAATTGGAGGAGGGGGGGATAAGGGGCACTTACGATAGTTTGGATTATTCCCAACGCGAGCTTCGGATGCACAGGGCCCAACGCCTATTATTATGAAAATCATTCACCGGAACACTTCCACGCCCGTTGTACATACTCATGAAATAATGAGAGAATATTCCCCTGCACTTTACCACTGCCTTTTCATTTATATACATTTTTCTTTTTTTTCTCTCTTTTTTTTTTTCTTTATTTTCTTTTTCTTCTTCTATTACAGTATTTTACTGGCAGCCTCGAGATTTCACTCGATTTATCTCCGGAGCGAGATAAGCCGCAACTGGAACGGATATCCCTATAGACCTCACTAGAAAATCATCAGCGATCGAACATCGATCGAATCGCCATCCGGACATCTTTTTTTTTTTTCTTCTTTTTTGCTTCGTGGAGATATTTGAAAAATCGAGAGATAAAAAATTCGTATTGTTTGAAAATAAATGTTAAATAGAGATTTGAAAGGAGTTGGTAAAGTGCCATAAATGGTGAATTTTTTAAACATTTAAATATTATTTTTCTTTTTTATTTGTTGAGGTTTGGGAAAGTAAAGGATTTTTAAGAGAAACAGATTTTTGGAGACGAAATATAGATTCTGTGGTATGAAGGAATATCTCAAGGGGGGAAAAATAAATATCTGGCTCGAAGAAATGTTCCCAGATTGGGGAAAAATATCTCAGAGTGAAAATAAGAGTTCCAAGGATGGGAAAGAAAAGGAGAGGCTGAAGAAATGTCCATAGAGACAAAAAAAACATCTCCGGAAATGGAAAAAAATTGTCAGCCTCGAAAAAAAAATTCTCAGGCCCGAAGAAAAGTTTTGGACTGGAAAAAAAAATTCTTAAACCCAAACAAACGAATGTATAGCCCCGAAAAATAGAATTCTGTAAAACTGACGGTTTCATTGAAAAACACAAAAAATATGAAAATACAAAAACAGAAAAAATTCGTTGAATTAAACGTAAATAAATCAATTCAATAAATCTGGCAATAAAACTAGAGAAAACCTCTTCCATACAGAAAAAAAAAAAACTAAAAAAAAAATATTAAACCATTTCTAAAATCGTGAAAACATTCTTATCCTTTTAATTAATTAATTAATTGCCCGAATCAAATCTACGTTACAAAAGCTACTAACAAAAAAAAAAAGAAAAACAATTCTCCCATCGATAATAGCAAAATAAAAAATTCTCTGAAATCACGATAATGATTTTTTTGTTTAATTAATTGATTAATCGCACGAATCAAATATTCGCTACAAAATCTATTAAAAAAAAAAAACAAAAAACAAGAACAATTCTTCCATCGGTAATTGGAAAATAAAAAATTCTCTGAAACGACGATAATGATATATTTTTTTAAATGAATTGATTAATTGTCCGAATCAAACGTTCGTGATCGATAAAAAAAAAAAAAGCTTGCGCGGTATCAATGGGGCGGTTCGGGGAGAGAAAAAAAAATCATCGAGAGTTTCCAGGAGATCGTACGGGGAATTTGTACGAGGAGGGTCAATTATTTTACCGCGGAGACTCCTACGCGCTCTAGAACACACGGCTCATCGTTGGCTTGGTGGACTCCGCTATCTTTATACATCGGAGGCCCTCGATTAATGCGATCAAGAGCGAACAAGCGAAAGAGAGAGAGAGAGAGAGAGAGAGATAGAAAGAGAGAAATGTGAGCACACGTGGAAGAAATTCATCAGCGTCGGTGTAAAAAGGAAGTGGGGATTGGCTGTTCCCCCCCTTCCCCTGGACGAAGCGATTTAAACGCTTTTGTCTTGTTAATTGCTCGAAAGCACTCGAGCAGCGCGATAAAATCGTGTAAAATGAAACGAACGCTGCTTACTCTCGTGAAAATACGAAATTATAAATCACTCAAGACAATATTGTTATTGTTACTGTGCTTAACGTTTTTTTTTTTAATTTTATTTTTACTGTTATTGTTATAATATCAGGCGTGTGTATGATTTGGCGGAGGAAGGGGGGGGGGGGTCGTGGAATTTGGTATAATCACACAGGCGTAACGAACTTTTATGCACGTACCGTTAATTCGTTGATTGAATATGATTACGCACGCCCATCCGTGATTTATTGATTCAGCTTCCACGAGCACGAGGCGTTCTACCACGACGGAACGTCATTTTTTCACTCGACTTTTCGATTCGAATGATCATTTATGGGATTGAAAAATAATTGACGGAATTGAAAAATAATTGACGAAATTGAAAAATAATTGACGGAATTGAAAAATAATTGACGAAATTGACAAACAATTGCCGGAATTGAAAAACAATTGACGAAGTTTAATTGAGAGTGATCGATGAAATTGAAAAATAATTGACGAAATTGATAAATAATTAACGAAATTGACAAATAATTGACCGAATTGAAAAGTGATTGACGAACAATTGAAATAATTGTCGCTATTTAATTGAAAAATCGAATGGAAAAATCGAAGAGTAATTGACGACAAGCTTAGAAAAACTCCAAAGATCATTTTTTTCATGGGAAAAATAGCTCGTGCTTTTCGTAACCGCAATTGAATAAAAGGAAAAAGAAAAAAGGAAAAAAAGAAAAAGAAAACCAAAAGGGAAAAATATTGAAATTGAAATGAACAAAAACAATAATAATTGAGCAATTATTATTCATTCAAACATTAATGTTATTTCATTATTCGTAAATAAATGTTTCTTCGTCTTGAAAATTAATTAGAGTTCATTTATTGGAAATTAATGAAATGGTTTATAAAAATTTGAAAAAAATTAATTCGTTAATGATAAAACGGAATACTCGACGGATTATTAACGAATCACTGATATTAATTAGACAAGGGTTTTTATTAGGGCCATCGTTTATGATTTGATAGTATTATCGAACTTCCGACGAAACACGAGTGAAAAATTAATCGACGATGAAATATCGAAGCCTCAGAGAGAGGGAGAGAGCGCG
The DNA here is from genome assembly GCA_030523105.1 of Ophioninae sp. A BG-2022a. Classification (NCBI taxonomy): domain Eukaryota; kingdom Metazoa; phylum Arthropoda; class Insecta; order Hymenoptera; family Ichneumonidae; species Ophioninae sp. A BG-2022a. The sequence goes on along the minus strand of JAPYZI010002147.1, from coordinate 4,410 downwards.
AAAGAGGTCGTCGAACTCCTACGTTTTCTCGCTTTTGCGCAACTCCACTTTTTTTAACGTTAAATTCCTCGGTTCTTACAAGTGCAGGTGGAAACATTGTAGAATGGACGAGAAAGTTTTTTTTTTTATTTTTTTTTATTTTGTTTTTTGTAGTTTCGAGCCTCCTCGATAGAGCCATACTTTATTCGTTGCTTGTAGACATCGTGTACATAATTATTTAAACAAAAATATATTTCTACATTCAACCTGGTATTTAGAGTGTCTTAAAACCTAGTTTTAACAAGGTACCTTTCTGAAGTGTCGTACATTATTTGGCTACATTGAGAACGATCGTTCCAAATGTCGAAAACCCTTGAATTTTTTTCTTTTTTGAAATTACGTAAAATAAATGTGTTTTTTTTTAATTATTATTGAGTGTTCCAGACATTTTTAATAAAAGTCTCTAGACTGATATTCCAGGGACCAAAAAATCCATATTTGGAAAATTCTGAATCTTTCGGTAAGAAAAAGATTTTTTTTTTTGCGAAGAAAATTGTTTTTTTTTTTTTTTTTAGTATAATCAGATTTTTGCTATTTCTCCAAGTCGAAATTTTCGGCTTGCAAAAAGTCACTTTTCGGAAATAAGATGAAATATTTTTCGAGAAGAATCGAAATTCCCAATAGTCCGATAAAATCGAAGTGCTTAAATACACAAAAAAAAAAAACATGGAAAAAGTGTAGAATTTCAATACGAATGTCCAATGGACGTTTCCGAAAAATGGAACTCTTCTATAAGGCCGAGCATCAATGGTTCTCGTTCGCCCTCACAGTATTGCACGTCCCCGAAATTAAATATAAAAAAAAAGTTCAAAAACAAGTGGGACAAAAAAAATAAAAAAGCAGGAATAAAAAAAATGGAATTTTTTAAAAGAATGAAATAAAAAATGAAAAATGGAATTTAAACTAAAAAAAATTGAATTTAGAAAAATAAAAATGGAATAAAGAAATTAAAAAATGGGAATTTAAAGAAAAAAAGAAGAAAAACACTAATTTCGGGAATTTTAGCTGTCAACTTTGTAGCTGGTGTATCTAGGATCATCGATGATTTGAACGTTTTTGACTTTCAGCTTGTTAGGTTTTCTGGAATAATTATTCCGAGCCTTGTTATCATTGTCCAGATAAGAATTATCGGACAAGTCCGTTTGATAATTATTCTCGTACGAATTACGATCATCGTATTGTTGAGAAAAGTGATTAGCGAAGTTAGGATTCCTGGAGTAATGGCTGAGGCTTTGAGCCAATTGGGTAAGTTCGTAAATTGGATTTTGGGTTTGTTTAGGTTCGTGAAGGTTGGAAGGAAGATTAGAAGGTTTGGGATAATTGGCAGTTTCGTAATCAGAGTTTTGGGCGACACTTCCAGCGTATTGGGTCAAGTATTGTTGAAGAAGAGCTTTGAGGTTGATATTGGGTGTGATTTTTGGTTGGATAGGTGGAACCCCATCAACGCGAAGAATTATAACAGGAATCAAAGAGTTACCAGCTTGAATGAAAGTCGGTTGGGCTTTGAGAATGGAAGATGGATCTCTGATGTATTGGGTCAAAGATGGATTGTATCCAAAAAGACTCTGATGGCCCGACGATTCATCGTTTTTTATGGAAGGTCCCGAAGTGGAAAAGACTTTGGTCAAGTATTTCTGAGCTTGGGTGGTGTATTTCGAAAGTACTTTTGGTGAGAGTTCACCACTGGGAGTGAAAAGATTGGAACTTGGGCTGGTATTCCTAACAGAGGATTCGGTAGTGTAGGTATATTCAGGATTGGGACTGTTGATGGCATATTTGGAGGCTGGACGATGATCGACGTAAGTCGTCGAGCCGTAAGAGTCCTTGAGTTCTTTTGGGTCATCACTGCTCGAGTATCCATCGTTCAATCTCGTTTTCTGTCCGTAATGACCTTGAAACGAAGATTCGTAAGATTGGCCAGAATTGGAATGAGCCGAAACGAATTGGCTAGGTTTTGAGCTATTGGGTTGATCGTTGGGAAACTGCGCTGGACTTTTCGAATTAAGGTTACTTTCGGCTCGATAACGATTTTCCTGATATCCGATTATTGATGACTGATAAGGATTCTCATAACCCGAATTTCCAGGCTGACTCGAAATTCCAGGTTGGCTGGAGATTCCAGGTTGATTGGAGATTTCAGGCTGATTGGAAATTCCAGACTGACTGGAGATTCCATGTTGATAAGCTTCCTCTTCATAAATCGGCCTTTGCTTCGTCAAATACTCGTTGTAGGCGTTCACGTACGATGTTGGTGGCGACTGGGCCACTTTACCGTCCGGATATTTCCAAACGATTTTGTTTTCGTAACGAATACCATTTTCCACTGTGTATCTTGGCAAATCAGGAAACGCTGAGAGGGGGGATTCGGTTGGAAAGTTTTGTGCAGTTGGTCTTTGAGTTGGGGATTGTTGATGCCTGGTTTTGGAAGACGGACGATGATGACCAGCTCCAGAATTGGCTGGAAAGACGTTCCGGTAAATAGCAGCTGTTGGAGTGACGTAGGAAGCTGACGATTGAGTCGAATGAGAACTGTAGGGTCTTGATGATCCTTGATTGTCGTAAAAACCATTGGAATAAGAATTGGATTGATAGGGGGTCGTTGGTGTTGCGTAAGAGTTCTGATCAGGCCCTGGTGTGTTCTGCCGTATATCAGGTCTTTGGGTCGTTTCCAAGTTGGATCTTGGTGTCGTCGCGAATGTCTGATAGCTGTAGTCGATCGGTGATGGCTTGTAGAGTTTCGTTCGTTGACCATAAACCGGTTGGGTGCCCAAATAACGATTCGACGAAGTTCTAACCGATTGGGAATCGATTCTTGGATCGCTGGATTGATAATTCGAAAACCCAATAGCTTCTGGCTTTTCCGTTATTGGTTTTATCATCTCGACTATCGTTTTCGGCAAAAATGGCGTCACCGATTCTTCGATACTAACACTCGTACCAGTTTTACCAGCTGGAAAGTAATAGTTGTATTTGCCGGTGAAAAAGTTATTACGACCGAAACCATAACCCAATCCACTCTCGACTGTTCTCTTTGACTTCTCGTCACCAGGCACCGAAGAATTGTCAATGTCATTCGCGAAATCCAAAAGTATTATCGGTGGTAAAACCGGCAATTCTCGATCTTTTCGACCTTCAGGAACATCCTCGTTACCCTTCAACTTCTCCTTTTCAACAACCTGGACTTTCGTGTCGCTGGTAACTGGAAGGTCCTTCGAAGTGTTTTCGCAGGCTCCCAGGATCACGGGGATCAGAATCAACTGGAAAAATCAATCGGACGATCAAACTTTATTGGTACTTTCTTCTTTGTTGACAATGTCTAACCATTATATTTTATTATTATTTCATCACTATTATTTCAATTATAATTATTCTAGAATTTAATTAAAACTTCATTTTAAGCAACCAACGATTTTATGTATTTTAAACAACTGGCCAAAAAAATCCTTCAATTAGTTGAGAAATAATAATATTAATATTCGTTTATTATGATGTTTATATTTAAAATTCATATTTTTTAAAGTTGTTTTTTTCGTTTCTTTCGTTTATTATTATTATTATTCTTTATTAAATCGATCAGCTGATCGAGCACGTGTTTTATTGATCATAAAAGGAAAACGAAGGTCAAGGAGGATCGGTGAAGCTGTTTATCCTTTGGGTTATGTTATTCGTGAGGATCGATTTGTGGGGGGGGAAGGGGGGGGGGGGGGGGGGGGGGATGGAGAGCGATCTTGAGAAGAAGAGACTCGGCCCAACGATTTTCTGGTAGGTTCTCATCCAGAGGCATCATCATCATCATCATCGTTTATGACGTACTCTCTCAACGAACCGATATAATGGCATTCTTACTTTCACCAGATGTATTCCTTCCGCGTCTTTGCCTCTTCATGGACACTCGATCTCTCTCTCTCCCTCTCTCTCCTTGCACCTGTCTACAGCTTCAGGTTCAACGATCCTCCGATTAATTCGAGAAGGAAAACCAGTGGAGAAACCTCAATTCCAAGGATCACAAACCTCATCGATAACGATCTTACGCGTCTTTGATTACGATCGGTCGTCGATTTTCTTTTTTTTTCTTCAGCCGGTTGTCATTATCAATGATAAACGCGTTTTTGATAACGATCGATCGGTTGTCGATTTCTTTTTTTTTTTCTTCATACGATTTTTATCGTCTTTCCATTTTGATACCGATCAATTGATTATCGATTTCATTTTTTCTTTCATCCGATTTTCATCGGCTTTCGATTTTGATACCGATCGATCGGTTATCGATTTCTTTTTTTTCTTTATCCAATTTCTTTCACCCTTTTTCAATTTTAATAACGATCGATCGTTTACCGATTTCAATTTTTCTTCGTCCGATTTTCAACGTCT
>JAPYZI010002146.1:0-25638 GCA_030523105.1 Ophioninae sp. A BG-2022a | reverse complement strand
TGGTTTTTCGATTTTTGGCAGAATTTCAAAGTTGGACCATCGATTTTTGCAAATTTTTCCATACATACCCCTTTGCCTCTTTTTTTGCGATTTTTCGAGCGGACTTTCCGGGAAAACTATACGAGATATCGATACGAATCCAACGCCATTATTTAAGTTAGGCAAAAACCTTTTCTAAACCCCCCAAATGAATCCCCATAGCCAGGGGGAAGGTCATCCTACGACCTATTGAAATATCGTGATTTTTGAGATTCCGGCAAAGTGGCCTGGGAGGACGAAAAAAATTTTTTTTCGTTTTAACACTCTAAAAAGGGTGTATTTAACCGGAAATTTTCCGCTGATTACGAATATGCCCGAGGTTTTGACAAAAGTGCAAAATTGGCCTGGGAAAATGCAAAAAACGTTTCTGGATTATTTTTCTGACATTTTTCCCTGCTGCAGCTTACGGCAGCTATTGTAGCGACGGTGGTTACGAATTAGCGCAGTGAACAAGAACAAGTGGCAATTAAAAAAATATATTAATTTTTCGGAAGAACGCAAGCTCAATCTGTATCCAACTATTGCGCTACTATGCAACTATTATTTTACCGCTACTCAACTACTATTAAATTGCACTCCTATTAAACTACTATTTCTCTACTATGCAACTACTGCTCTACTATGCAACTATTATTGTACTATTATTACTTTACTGATAGGCTACTGTGGTACCATCACAATCCCACTATAGCAGATGTAATATATAACTGAACCAATACAACGCGACTACTAATACACTACTATTAACCTACTACTGCGCCGCTAACGAACCAGTACACCACTATCACTCCTCTACTAAACTACTATTATACTACTATAATCCTATTATTATACAACTATTACAATACTATAATCCTATTATTATACAACTATTGTAATACTATTATACTACTATTACACTACTATTATACTACTGTTGTACTACTATTACACGAATAACAAAACTACTATACCTCTACTACTTAATGTATATTCCTCTATTATTTATTGTAAATAGTACTCCACTATTACACCACTATCAACCTTTTATACCACTCAACAACTATTTTTTAAAAGCAATTTCGAGCCGATACGTGCATTAGGCGTCGCGCAATCACCAATTTGCTCTTCAAGAAGAAAATCAGTGCGAGTAGTACCTACTATGGCCGCAGTGTGGCGCGGGAGTCCAAAGTTTTCTCCCACGCATCACTTGCGCCCCAAACGACCGTACAATCAATTACAAACGATTTTATTTTAGGTTTAATTGAATCGTTCACTTTTCCAAGATCGATCGATTTTTCAATAGCAGGATAATATTATTTTTACTATTTTTTTTTTTTTTCATCCAGGGGAGAACGAAACTTTCACATTTTTTACTACATGTACGACGGTCTCGAGGCTGACAATCGCCTCGAAGAATTTTTCTTGGACAGCTCGCTGCGCAAGCGTCACCGTTATCTCACCGATCACAGTCACACCTCGCAGACCCACGTCGAGAAGTTTCATCAGCTGAAAACGGGCTTCAAAGTATTGGGCTTCCGTGACAGCGAGGTCGATACCGTCTACGCCGTTCTCGCTGCCATACTTCATCTGGGTGATATCGAATTCAACGAAGTCCCAAGCCAGGATAACACCGATAACAAGAGCACGGTTATCAAGAGTGGACCTCTTATTCGAGGTACCTCGTCGATTAAACTTTTTCCCGAATATAAACTCTTTTCAAACTCGAAAAGATCAAAGTATCGATGCAATATAATACTATACTTTGAAATTGAGAACGAAATGGCGACGAACAAAGGGAGGAAAAAGTTGAATGTCTTTTCATTGATTTTTGTAAAGAAAAAAATAATTAGTAAAAGTCAAAAATCGATAATCAGAAATGAAAAATCATGAATAAAATCATAAATCGATGTTGAATCGTTCACTTTGATATCGAGAACAAAACGGCGGCGAAAAAAAGGAAGAAAAAAATGGTAAAAGCAAAGAATCAAAAATCATAAATCGAAAGTTAACGTTGAAAAACAAAAATAGAAAAAAATCAAAAAATCGAACAACTAAAATTGAAAATAAAAAATCGAAAATGAAAAATGAAAAAATAAAAAAAATACGCAACTTAATTTCTCCTCAGTATCGAAACTTCTGGGCATCGAGAAAAACGATTTGCTGGAAGCCCTAACCTCAAATTCGGTGGTGACGCGGGGCGAAACGATAACGCGAAACAACACAGTGAGCGAGGCTTGCGCGGCGCGTGACGCGATGGCGAAAGGCCTCTACGGTCGTCTCTTCGATTGGATGGTCAATCAGATAAATTGTCTTCTGAGTTTCAACCGATCGCCGAATTACGAGCCACTCGCGATCGGCCTCCTCGATATTTTCGGATTCGAGAATTTTCCACGGAACTCGTTCGAGCAACTTTGCATCAACATCGCGAACGAGCAGATCCAGTATTACTTCAATCAGCACATATTCACGTGGGAACAGCAGGAGTACATGGCGGAGGGGATTCCGGTCGATTTGGTGGAATTCTCGGACAACCGACCGGTGCTGGACATGCTGCTCAGTAAGCCGATGGGACTGTTAGCGCTGCTGGACGAGGAAAGTCGTTTTCCAAGAGCCAATGATCGGTCGTTGATCGGTAAGAGATCGGTAATTAAAAATCGTCGACGCTCACTAAATTTTCGGAGTTCCAAAGGAATCTAAAAAATGCCATCCAACGAGAGCTAAAATCTTGACACGAGAAATCACAACGAAAAACCTGCGCAAAAAAAAATAATGCAATCAAAATCTGTAATAAAAAATCCTCGAAATTCTTCCAATTTCGAATTTTTGACAAAATCTTAAAAAAAAAACAGTCTTTGAAAGCTAAAATCTTGATACGATGAAAACAAAGAAAAAACCAGTCGCGAAAACTTGCAGAAAAATTCCACAAAAACATCAAATCGAAGTATTACGTGCGTCCGAAATCCGACGCCGTATGCTTCGCGGTCCATCATTTCGCTGGTCGGGTCGTTTATCAGGCGGACGGTTTTCTCGACAAAAATCGGAACTTCCTGCCGCCGGAAGTAATCCAGTTGGTGCGTCAGTCCCAATCGGACATGGTACGATTCCTCTTCCAATGTCCAATAACGAAGACTGGAAATCTGTACTCGGCGGTTCACGACACCGGTTCGAGAAAGTTGATGAGCGCCTCCAACCAGAATACAAGAGTAATTACTCCCCGTTCGATTCTTCGTCAACCAGCGTCAATATCCGATTGAAAACGCCCCGTCGGTTTACCAGGAACGTTACTCGAGTCGAGGCTTGGCGTCGCAATCGCGGGCCCAACAGACCGTGGCTACCTACTTCCGTTATTCCTTGATGGATCTCCTCCAGAAAATGGTCTCGGGCTCGCCCCAATTCGTCAGATGCATCAAGCCCAACGACTCCAAAAGCCCCAAGTTCTTCGACAAGGACAAAGTCGTCAAACAGCTGCGCTACACGGGCGTTTTAGAAACCATCAGAATACGACAAAATGGATTCTCCCACAGATTACCGTTCAACGAATTTCTTAAAAGGTTCCATTGATTTTCAATTATTATTATTATTTATAGCAACTATTATTTATAGATAATCATTTATAATAATAACAATAATAATAATAATATGCTTCTTTTTATTTTGAGTTGTTTTTCCTATTATATTTTATTTCAATTATTCAGTTTTTTTAATCCATCGGTATTGTAGTATTGAAATACAATTTTTTATTCTCCTTAATATGTGTAGAATATTATCTTTTACTATTATTATTATTATTATTATTATTATTATTATTATTATTATTATTAATCTATAGATTTTTCAATTCTGCAGAAAATATTTCGTAATTTGTATTAATAATAATAATAATAACCGCTACCATTAAATCGTGATTATTTCATTACTATTATTATTATGTATAATTGTATAACAATATTGATATATTATTCTATTTATTTATCGATTAATTTTCTCTTTAAGTAAAATTATTCCATTTTCAATTTTTTTATTTTTCAAGTTTTTCTTTATAATAACAACAATTTTTTTTTTAAATTGAGCAATCCCATTCAATTATTATTATAACTGTTATAACTGAAATTATTTTATTTTTATTGTATAATTGTGAAACGCGTCGATAATGAATTATTATAAGTTTGTTGAAAATTGATTTACGTCAGGATTGTCACAATTAATCGTAATTTTGAAAATCGCAGATATTGCTTTCTGGCTTTCGGATGGGACGAGCGTGTGGTCGCGACGCGCGACAATTGTCGGTTGTTGCTGATACGGCTGAAAATGGACGGTTGGGCGATTGGGAAAACGAAAGTATTTCTCAAGTACTATCATGTGGAGTTTCTCTCGAAGATGTACGAGGAACAATTGCGGAAGATAATAGTCGTGCAGGCGTGCGTAAGACGTTGGCTAGCCAAGATCCGATACAAGAAGCAAAAATGGCAACTCGCGATGTCGGTCGTTACGCTCCAACGTCACATACGCGGATGGCTAGCGAGGAAACACATGGAGGAACGATTGCGTCGCCAGAGAAGCGAGGAAGAGGCGATGGCACTGGAAAGAGCCAGAGGTGAAGGGACGATTCTTTTGCCATATTTTGTTGCCTTTTTTTGGCCATTTTTTGTTGCCATTGTTGCTAACTTTTGTCCCCTTTTTTGGCAATTTTTTGTTGTCTTTATTGGCAATTTTTATCCCCTTTTTTGAAATTTTTTTATCCCCTTTTTTGAAGATTTTTTGTTGCCTTTTTTTGACAATTTTTTGTCGCCTTTTTTGGCAATTGATTGTTGAATTTTTGGTAATTTTTATCTCCTTTTTTTGACCATTTTTATCCCCTTTTTTTTGTTATTTCCGTGATAAGACGCTGATAACCTCCAAACTGTTTTTGCAGAAGAACGGAAACGGAACAACATCAATTTGCGGAAGGGCAGAATGGCCCGAAAAATGTCCGGGCATGTGTCCAACCGAGGCAACTACGACAGAGAAAATCAGGAAAAGGACAACGCCGCAGTCATCATACAGAGTCGTGAGAATTAAAGAATATATTATATGGCCGCAAAAAATAATTGTTTACTCGAAGAAATACAAATAGGGATATCGTTTTTGCTTTCTGGTACCATTTTTGTGCCCTTTGATGACACTTTTCTTGTTTTTTGTTTTCGCGTCAAGACTTCGATCATACGTAACTCTGAGAATTTGAAAAATTATTGGCAACTAAAATAAAAACATTTTTGGGATTTTTTGTTTGCTCATTGATGGCATTTTTGTCACTTTTGGTGTCATTTTGTGACATTTTTCTTTTTTCTTTTGACGGCAAGATTTCCGAGGCTACACAATACGCAAGCGGTTCGGTTGCGCGTTGGAGGAGCGTTTCAAGAATATCCTGAATAATTACGACAACAAGCAGGAAGCCCGGGAGGCTCTGCTTCGCGATGGCGTCCGGCTGGAGGACGCGGCATTTATAGTGCAAAGATGGTACAAGAGGGAGGAACGTCTTCATCCGAAACCGCAGATCAAGGACCCGATCCATCCGAAGCTGCGTCAGGCCGATCTCATTCAATTCTCCCAAAGTGTAAGCCCATCTCGATCTTCGATCGGTCGCATCATATACAGGGTGTGACATTCTTCGAAACTAAATATCTCGCGACCCGTGCGTTTTACGAAAAAACGTTTCGAGCAAAAGTTTCACTGTTTCAAGGTCGAACGATATATCTGCGGAGTATTTTTTATATAACCTTTATTTTCAAGGTTATTTCAAGGTCAACTTTTGTTTTTCGAATAGGAAGCCACATTTTTTATTCCGTTGTATCATTTCGCGTTCCAAGCAGAGTAACTTTTGTTTCAAACACTTTTTCCATAAACTTCAAATTTTTGAGATATTTGAATATTGAAAATATCTCGTGAAATTCAAGAAAAACGGGAAAAAGTTTGAAACGTAATACACTTTGTTTGTGACGCAGAAGATAACAGCGGAATAAAAAATATCTCTTCCTATTTGAAAAATCAACGTTGACCTTGAAATAACCTTGAAGATATACGTCGAATAAAAAAGGACCTGTGCCATCTTTTTCGTCGAGTGAAACATTGAAACTTTTGTTTAAAACTTTTTTCCCTAAATGGCGTTTTTCTCGAGATATTTCGGTGCTAAGATCGAACAGTCACACCCTGTATATGTGGAAAACCGTGTATAATTCATATGAATTGCTGCATCGAATACACAGGTACACATGAAGAACCAAGACGTGCACAAGAATCTTCGTCGCAACAAACCCGGGGTGCGACTCAGCGACATAATGGAACCATCCAGGGATTACAAGAGACCGGAAGGCTTCAACATGGTTCAAACGATTCTCCAATATCGGAACGGTAATCAACCCGAAGCCGAGGAAACCGTCAAATATTACCGCGATCTCAAGGAAGAAATGAGCAGGTAAATATATTTAACGACCTCCCGGGGAACCTTAACGATTCATTTTGTCGCGTCTGGTACGGAGAGATTCGAATGCTCAATCGTTGAAAATCCTTTTGGCACTCGCATCGCAAGTGGTTCGGAATTCGAAGACGACGAAGTTGGCTGGGACTTACCGTTGATACAGCTAGAAAATGACCTTCACCCAACGACGAGGTATCGATGTAGCCCGAACAGAGAATTTTTATTTTTGCATCCCGATTTTTTTCAAATTTGTTTACGAATTTTTCAAATTTATTGACCAATTTTTCAAATTTATTTACTAATTTTTCAAATTTATTTTCGTATGTTTCAAATTTATTTAGTCCATTACGTAACTAACATTTTCACATTTTTATTTCTAAATTTGCCCGAGGTCCCCTTCCCTCCCGTCACAATCGGTGATTTCGTTCCAATAGAATTTCGTACGTGAGATAAAAAAATAGTTTTAAGTTACCAATAACATTTTTTTAGACAACAAAAAAATCTTTTCGCCTTTCAAAGTATAATTTTTTAAATTGCATTATCGTTTTTACATCGTTAAACCGTTCTTTATATTTATTATGCATTATTTATAATTAATATACATTTATAAATACATTTCATACATTTTTATCATATAAAAAGATCGATTTTTTTTGTATTTAAAAATATTTAATTTTTCTTCTCCCGGTACAAACCAATTAAAAACTACGAAGGTAAAAAAGAGAGACTTTTCATTCGAATTTTTCATTCGTTTTATTTCATATTTAATAATTTATTTATTTGTCTTGTTGCATGAAACAAATAAATTTGTTTAATACAATTTTTAATACAACAAATAAAATTTGTATTATTAAATAATGATAAATCGGTGATTAACGATATATTTTTATTATTTTTTTTGTTTTTTCATCGATTCGAATCTCGATGATAACGACGAACAGAAATCGAATCGGACAAGTTTTGCAAGTGAACGCCGAACGGGCCGAGCGTCTGGCAGCTCAGGGCGACTTCGCCGTAGCCCCGGAGCAACAACTCTCGGACATTTGGCACAAAGCTTTGCGAAATCCGGGCGAGTCCCACGTAAACGAACAGCCAATCAGGTACGCCGTTTAATAAACAAATCCACCATTTTTTTAATCTCTCGAATCGTCACGTCGATCGAATTAACACGTTACCTTTCTTTCTCTTTTTGTCTTCTTTCTCTCTGACTTCCGTTACAAAATCTTTATTCATTGACTGCTTCAGAGGTATCATGGCGAATTTTCAGGTAAACAATTTTGTACTTTTCCCATTACGTATTTTCTCCGAGTACGAGATCCAGTCGATATTCCATCGCGTTTGATTAAACCCCCCCCCCCCTCCTCTCTCTTTCGTCATGTCCAATAACTTCACGATCGAGTTGTTGATTATAACTCATTAATTAGTTCGTTAATTAGTCGGGGAAACATTAGGGAAAAAAAGTGGAGACCAAAGTTCGACAATGATTTTTGGCTCGGTTTTTATTTGGCTCGATTTCCATTTTTTTCTCTTTTTTTTTAAATCAAATATTCCGTAACTTTTTTTCGCGACGACTCGTATTCGTTTTTTTTATTTAATTGATAATCGAACTTTTGAAAAAGCCCATCTGATAATTTAACGTACGTAACCCAAACGAACTGAAGAAAAACAATTTATTATCATAAATCCCGAACAAAATGTGCGAATTAAATTAAAAAAGAAACGTCACATGTCCTGAAAAAGTAAAGTTATATTTTTACTTTTTTATTACCCGTTTCCATCTCCATTGATGTTTCCTCATTAACAAATGAAATTACGAAAAAGAATCCACTCCATCGAGTAGACCAAAACATCGAATTTCATTCCAAGCCTCCAAATTAATTTTAAAAATAGATTACTATAACCTCAAAAATGGATGTGAAGAAAAAACCAGTAAATAACCTTAAAAATAAATTCGAAACAAACCAGTAAATAACCTCAAAAATAAATTATAAACAAACCAGTAAATAACCTCAAAAATAAATTATAAACAAACCAGTAAATAACCTCAAAAATAAATTATAAACAAACCAGTAAATAACCTTAAAAATAACTTAGAAAAAAACAGTAAATAACGTTTTTTTTTTAAATCGTGTCCTCCAGTACAAGGAATAATGACATGCGCGTCCACAACGTGCGATCGTGCTCGAGGGGCGATTTGCGCGACGAGCAAAATGTCGTCGGCCACCCTTCGAATATCGACGATCCAGTTGGCATACGAGAGAGAACCGGGATCGTTGGGATCAACGAGCAAACCCGAGGAAGTCCAGGAATGCGGGGAGCCGGTTTGAACGAGGAGAAAAAAAAAGATCGGGGTGAAACGGTGATGGCGAGAACCGGAAGTGGTTCGAAAACGCCGCGAAGCGTTGACAGCGGACGAGAAAATGGCGTCGTCGTTGTCGGTCGTCGGCCAATGGTTACCGTGCGAAACATCGTGAACGGCAAAATGGCAATTTTCGAACCCGAAACGACCGTGCCCGATCTTCGATTTCTTCTCAGGCCAACGGTCACCCAAAATCGACAGGAGAGCAACAAAAAAACGGACAATTACGACAACGAGGATATAAACGGGCCTTATAACTTCCGGCAACTGCTGAGACCCGCCGAATACTTACCGACCGAGTCACTGAGGAAGAGAAAGGGCGCTTTCGTTATCAACGGAGGGCCAATTTCGAAAGACAAAACTCCCGGTAAAAACGTCAAGAGAAGGGCACCCCTCGCACCCAATCAGAATAAACTGGGCCCGAAAAAATGAATTTATTTCGACATTAGTGAGGTATTAAGGGGGCACTGACAAAATCCTATAAAATAGCTAAAATCCTAACAAATGTCAAAAATCCTATCTAACAGCTAAAATTCTATCAAATATCCAAAATCCTATAAAACATCTTCAACCCTATAAAATAACCAAAACCCTATAAAATACCAAATATTTTATCAAACACTCAAAATCCTATTAAATATCCAAAATCGGTTAAATTTTAAAAATTATCTCAAAAACCATCCATCATAATAAATCATTTCGTTTGATATCACATTTTAAATCTTTAAGTGTATTAACAATGTTTAAACCAGTCGAATTTGTAAACAATGATATTCCAAAAAACAGCTTAGCCTGTATCCTATATTTTCTGGACACCCTGTATATTTCTCGTACCGAAAAAGTGATTCGACAAAAGAATATCCCTTGTGCCCCCTTAATATACCGATTATTGTTATTATTGTTGTTTTTAACGTTGTGCAATAAGCCGTTGTGTTTTTTTCAAACATTCCTTTACAAAGTATCAATTTTAAAACGTTGCCACTGGTTTGTGAGTAAAAGAAAAAAAAAAAAAGAGGGAACGAAACGCGTCGAACTTTTCGAGACTTCGTTGCGATATTTAAATTTATACGATAATAAATTATCGACACCGATTTTTATTTATGCGCATCGATTATCGTAAAACGAATATTAATAACGATACTCGCTATTGATATTGTTATTGATATTTATCATTATTAGTAATATTATTACATTTAATAATTATAGATATAAATAATTATATAATTTTAATATACGATGAAAAAAGCAATAAAAAAAGAAAATATCAACAGTTATACGAATAATAATATAAATAATAATAATGATACTAACAATAATAACAATACTTACTGTTGGTATTGTTATTAAAATTAATTCATATTGTTGTTATTACTAGCAAGTATTATAAATATTTATATATAAGTAATAATAATAGCAATGATAAAAAATGACATCGATAATTAATCATTGTTGACGATAATAATAATAATAATTACGACTATGAACATTGTTATAAAAATACATATTTATGTATCCCGTCCTTAAATCGAATATTCGAAAATTTTCGAATGCATAAAGTAGTACTAGTCACCCACAGCTTTATTCGAATAATGACGACCAAGTGGAACGATTGATGGTTTCTCGTATGATTTTTTTGACACCTGGTGTATGGTGACACCTTTTTCGACGAGGCCAAATGGTTTGAAAAAATTAATCCGCCCCAGCGTTTTGTCGACTTTGGATTTATCTACGATAATATCACGCGGAATTCGAGTAGTTAATTATAAACGAATGAGGAAAGTGCGAAGATGTATTTCGTTAAGGCTTGTTTCAAATTGATTCTTATGTAAGTGGCTTTGTGTTGTTGTCGTTAATAAAACATTGCCAGAGCTACTACTTTATTATTTATACCTAAAAGATCGCCAGGGACAATCGTATGTCGATTTAAAAAAACACACATTTTTTGACGTCGTATTTTAGATTCTACCTGGTCAAAAGAATGATATCCCAGATGGTAATCGAACTCGGCTGATAATTAAGAACACATTTAAACTGACAGCTGATCGAAACGATTACATCTCAACTGGTAACTGACCGTCACTTTATTTCAAATGGTAATTAACCAACGTTACTTTATCTCAGTCGGTAACTGATCGACATCGCAATTTTTACCAACCGGTACAAGTCCCACAGCCAATGTATCTCCCACAACTCTCGTTTCAAGGGAAACAAAACAGAGCCGTTCCATCTTCAACGAAACGGAACTTCTGCCTTTCCTGGTTTCCAAAAACTCATTTAGAACGGAAAAAACTTTAAATCAGCTGGTCCTTTCAATTAACACGCACGCTCGATATTATTTTGACGGAAGGTCACGAAACTTCGTGAAATTGGAATTTTCACTTCCGGTCAGGAAACTTCCTGAAATATCAATTTTCATTTCCGGCAATGAAACTTCCTGAAATATCAATTTTCATTTCCGGCAATGAACCTTCCTAAAATATCAATTTTCATTTCCGGCAATGAAACTTCCTGAAATATCAATTTTCATTTCCGGCAATGAAACTTCCTGAAATATCAATTTTCATTTCCGGCAATGAAACCTCCTGAAATATCAATTTTCATTTCCGGCAATGAAACTTTGTGAAGTATCGTTTTCCGCTTCCGGTCACGAACCTTCCTGAAATATTGATTCTCTCTTCCGTTCATAAAATTCTTGAAACATCGATTTTCATTTCCGGCCACGAAACATCCTGAAATATCAATATTCATTTCCAGACAGGAAAGTTTCTAAAACATCGATTATCACTTCGTAATTGGATAGCAGCGTTCCGCATTACCGACCGCTAGTCCGTTTCGTATCAATGACAAAGTACGAAGAATCGCCGGTAGATGTCAGGTCGTCCGTCAAAAGGGGGCAGGTTTGGCGTTGATCGTGAAGTTTTTTGGCGTCGGCGTATCGCCGGTGGCGCTGCGATCGACGCGAGCGCCTCCTAGGTAGCTCGTCGACTCGAAGTCCTCGGGAGGTGAACGCGGATCGCGGAGAAGCGTAAAGCGGAGCGAAACGGGCGACCCGAGAGGAAAAAAGATAGAAATACATCGCGTGGGGTGGGGAGGTATACTCGAAAGTGGGGTGGGGTGAGAAACGAGCGACGCGACGAGGGAGGGGTGCAACGAACCCTTGGCTCGGCGCACCGAGTCCACGGGAGAGCGCTGCTGAGTTGTGTTCGAATCATGGCGACACCCGACCCCGTAGACCCAGTCACCCTAGAGATTAAGACCCGTAGCATAGAACAGACACTACTCCCTCTAGTCAAACAGGTAAGACAACTAAAGAATCGAAAAACAAAGACTTATCAACTGCCATTTTGTTCCGAGAGAGAGAGAAAGAGAGAGAGAGAGAGAGAGCGAGAGAGAGAGAGAGAGAGAGAGAGGCCGGTACCCGATAAAAATCCATTCCATAAAAAAACAAAAACCACGAACGCTCCCAAGTGAGTCCAGAGTGCGATAAAAATCCCGTGAACTTTCGACGTTTTACCACGATTTTTCCGGTCGCCCGAAACGTCGATCCAATTTCCAACGTCGTTAACCCAAACCAGTCAATTTCATCGAAAATATCGAAAGTGCCGATAAAACGTTTCACGGAGAGAGCACGGGGATCCATCGTGAAGGGAGGAACATTAGCATAGGGGTAAAGTGACGAACCCCCTTCCCCCAGTGTCTATCAGTGCAACGTTCCAATAGTGTCACAGGGAAGGGGCATCCTCGTGATTCAGGGTGGTGGACACCGTGCGAAAACCTCGTAAACGACAAAATGTGTCGCAATCTCGTTTGCCTATCAGCTTTTATGGATCCACTTGCCTCGAACACCAGACGTGACTTCCTATCCGTTTTAAATGTGCCTCGAGACGTCGTTACCTCTGTATGTGAGATATCTCTTGGCACGTGTGCGTTTCGGTTTATGCGGGCGAGAGGGAAAAAAGATGAAACGTCTCTGATGGTTGTACTTTTAGCCAGGCCAGATGTAAAGTTGATGAATCAAAGGGCGAATCGTACCGTGTTCAGGCTAAGAGCTCTTCCTTGTCGATGTGTGTGGTTTGGCAGGGAGCAGAGGGGGGGAGTGTATACCGGGTGGCTCGGGAAGTGCTTTCGGACGTCAATTCTCGAACCACCACTTTTTAACCCAAACAAACCCAGCAAACCTAAATATATAATATTATTTACATCCAGTTATATTCCACGATCATTCTTTACCTGACGAAAAAAAAGTGGACTTCCGGTGTACATTTCTTCGCGATTTTTGTACTCGGTATGGAAAATAAATAAATAATTAAGGATAGACTGATATGTTGATACGATAGAGTTTGATCTCGAGGTTGAAACGATCGCACAATAATTAATTCATGATTTTATTCAGCTCGAGTCACTTCTAGTTACTTTGGGTTTTTTTTTTAGGGAAAAGAGAGAGAGAGAGAAATTAAAAAATTATTGTGTAAATTCGAAAACGAAACGTGAAGCTTTTATCTCGAAAATTGGAAGAAATATAAAGAGGTTGCTTCAATATTGAAATGATAAAGATTGGAAGATGAATTGAAGTTTTTGTATATTTATTAACGTAAGAATTTAGATGGAAACGTAAACCTGGGTGAAAATGATTTAGATAAAAGATGGATTTAGATGGATTTAGTTGAAAAGGAAATCTACATTTTAAGAGCTTTAAGATTTTACTTTTGAACGTTATTTTTAGGAACACCCTGTATAGGTTATATACACTTTACGCACTGGTCAATAAGTACCACTGCTCGACCCCTGTGTGTACCTCACTTGGTCTATCAATGATGCTCCAACTTCAACTGAATTCTAATTATCCCTTACTCGTGAAAATATCCGGATGGCTGGATTAAATTTTTTTTTTTCAAGGTTTTATTTTTCATTGATTATTATTTTTCGGATATCGGGAGCGAGAGAGAGAGAGAGAGAGAGAGAGTGGAAGAGGAGAATGCTCCGGTTGCTCATCATCGAAATGTCTAAAAATAGTGGAGTCGAGACACGCGGAACTTTTGGCTCGTGAGTTTCGATTCTGCGCTTTTTACGCTCCCCGATCTTGACGAATATACACTCGTGTCAGCCAACTCGAAGTGGGTTCTTCGATCCTTTGATGAACCACATATCCACTGGCATATTTAACGTCCGATCAATTTTTCGTTTTTCATTTGTTTCCTCGTCATCCGCTGTTCGTAAAACTGGGTACGCAAGAACCAAGAATTCAATATCTAACCTCGTATTCATCAATACGAATTTATTTTTCGTGCGACGAAAGTTAGGTTTCGATGGGTGACAATTATCAAAGTTTGACTTTGCGAGGTTGTAGGTCTCGAGATTACGAGAAAAACGTATCTTTTCTTAATTCCTTACGACAAAATTTGGCCGAGATACCGCGTGCTGAGCTGGATGCTGAGCTGAACCGAAAAATACCCATTTTTTCTCAAGTATCAACCAACGAAAGCAACGGATCGAATAGTCCTATCGGTTTCCGAGACGATTCTACGAGCTCCTGATTTTTTTAGCGCTCGATCGCGGTTATCCGTTCCGCTCGTGCGCGGCATTCCTATCGTTAGCTCAGCATCGAGCTCAGCGCGCGATATCTCGGTCAATTTTGGTCGTAGGAAAACGATAAAAAAAGTGTTTTGCTCGCAATTTCAAGGCCTATCTATTAATCGAGTGAAGCCTGATAGTTGTCGGTCAGGTCGTGCATAAAAAAAATGAAATATAGGTTTCCGGCGTCGTTTGGAAAGTTTTAGACATCGCGATGAAGCATCGGGGCTTCGAATCGTATCCGAGAGATCGTCGGATCGAAACGAAGACTTAGGACCGTATACGACGTCAAATTTACCCCCTCCCTACCCCCTGAGAAGCCGCCACCCATTTTTTTTTGCGTCCAGGCTTGAAGAGCTGCAATTCTACGCGCGTTCTCGCGCCTTCGTTTCTTGCATGTTAATAAGCGACGAACCCGGTTGGAGGGCCAGGAGGTATCACGTGGGGTGACCGCGCAGTGGCGGGTCTAACGAGATTTGCGTGCGGTCGTGTTCTTAGCTGCGACGGGGGGTCTCGGGGTGGTCTAAGAGGGCCAAGACCGATACACCTCCAATTAGCGGGCGACCTCCCTCATCTTTTTTCCTCCCTCAGTCGCTTTCGAGTAACGCAAACGCGATGTTTTCTCGCTCGGTGATATCGTCCCGAACGAATGGCAAATACCAATCGAGTTTTCCGAAAAATATCGCGACCGAGCATCATCGATGTCGCGGATAAGAAGAGGAAGAAAAAAAAGAGAGACAAAGAGAGAAAGAGGTTTCGAGCTGTTTGGGCGCTTCGTAATCTACGATATACCGGTGTCCTCGCATGTCATCCGGATCGAAATGTTCCTTCCGCGGAAATACTCGATCCAAGTCCTACGATACCAGGACCAACTCTCCTGGCGCCCAGTCACCGAAAAACGTAACGTCACATTTTTCTTTCACTTTTTGTCACCCGAGCTCTCGAGCCCGACGAAAATCGCTTTGGCCTTCTCCCTGAAGGACTTCCGGTGCGAGTTCGAGCACCGAAGAACTCGCGAGTTTTTCCAGGGACCTCAATCTCATTTTTCTCTTCACGATAAATTGATAGTTTTTGATTCGTTGAAAGTCATGTTTGACGCAAATATTTTTTAATACTTTAGTTTTTTAAATCGATTTCTTTTTTAATTTATGCGTTACTCGATCGGCAATTGACTGATACATTTTTTTAAATAAATCGATTCGAACAATATAGTTTATCGGTAATTTTAACAATAATAAAATGGCGGGATTTGAAATAATAAAGCGGTGATCTTTTTTATATTTTATTAGCCATTTCGATACATTTTTTTTTTTACTAGTTCACTAATTTATGGCAAATTACAGAATTTAATAATAAACCAATAATTTTTAAAAATAATATTACCGATTTATTAAATAATTTTAATAATAAACAAATAATTTAAAAGATAATAAATCAATGGATTAAATCTTTCGTTCCTTCCCCTTAAATCCACATATTTCTATTAACCCTTTTCGCTTTCAAAAAAATATTTGCCCAAAAAATGTTCAAGTCGAACTGGAACGTCAAAAACAAAAAAGCACAAAGTGGCGAACAATCTGGACCAAAAGCTCGATAATCCCTCGAAGAGGATAAGGATTTAGTAACGCCTTTGCATACGAAGTTGTACATAAGAGTCTTCACGAGAGCAGCGCCTACGTGAAACTCCTTCACGCCTCTAACTTTGAAGCCAATTCTATACGACGCGGAGAACAATCGACCCCTGATCGATTTCTTGCATGACCGTAATTTTTTTTCTATACGCACCAGCACAATGCATCTCGTCTATTTAAATCGCACTAAATCTTTATCGTCACGATATTCGACTTCACTCCTATTGGATATTTATGTAGTGTTCGATATTTTCACGTTTTTTCGTCGCCTGCGGTATTTCGAATTGTTATTGTTAATTGCGCGTTCATATGAGCAATATAATAGGAATATTTTTTTTTTTCGTGCTATGCAAATGAAAATGTGCATTTTTGTGTGTATATAAATTTACATAAATTTTTATCAATTTTTTATCATTTTCGCGGACATGTAAATTATATAAATATACGATAAGAATACTATATTTTATATATATATATATATATATGGATAATTAATTCTTTTTCATTCAACTACGATTTAATTGCTGTTTCAAAATTGACAAATTTTTACATTTTTTTGTAACCGGTTAGGCAGTGAATAAATAAATATTTTTATTCATGTACTGGCTGACGAGTAAAAATCTCATTACGTTTTTTTTTTTTTGGTTCGACATTTACTCGTTCCGCAGAATTCACGAATTAAAAACTGCAGCTAACTATTAAGGGGTCAGGCTACAGTGAGGATACGAAAATTGAGGGCTTGAAATTTGCATCGTCGAAACGCAACGATTTTTTTTGTTATTTTATTAATATTATTATTATTAATAATATTGTTGAAAATTATATATTGGAGGTTTTGTGTAAATCACGAAATGGAAGATTTAAAATGTTGTTTTCGCTTTTTTCGTAAAAATTTGTAAAGAAAAAGCTTTGAAAAATAAAAGAAAAATCATTTTCGTTGGATTCTAACGTATGAAAAATGAACCGAAAATCGGGATCGTTGAAAAATATTAATTTCGAGGAAAGGAATAGATCAATTGATAGATCGTTATCATATTTATATATATACACATATTAATAGCGTTTAGTGTCAAAATTAAATAAAAAGTGTATTAATTAATCAAATCAGTCGTAAACAATTTCTTTGAGGATTCAGAAAGAACCCTATGAAAATTAATTTAAAAAAAACGTAACGTCGACCACCGAGAATTCCTAAAAAACATCGGTGTACCAAAAACTAGGAAAATTCATGAAATGCCCATTTTTTTTTTCATCGAAAAAAAAAGGTTTCTTTTTTAAAGGAAAAAAAAGGTTTCTTTTTTAAAGGAAAAAAAAAAGCTTCGTGTCCTCGAGTGGCATTTTTCTCCGCAAATAAACGGGACGTTGGCTCGATTGATTCGCTCGCATTTGACGAATATTCCCCCTCCCCCGACGTTTCCTCTTCGTCTTCCGGTGCACAGGGTGTGTGCAACGAAGTGTCTCCGAAGATAAATCCTTTTCCTCGGGCGCGGTGCCGTTTGGTCGGTTCGAGAAGATCGCACACGTCGGCGCAAAATATACCTACAGGGACAAAAGGGACCGTCGGCCGATCGTTACGACGAGCTGTGCAGCCACTTGTTAGATTTTCCGAGGCTGCGTCTTCGCTCTCACCTACACCTTCCACCCACTCCTTCCTTGCCCCCTCTCGCTCTCGCCCTGTCTCTCTCTCTCTCTCTCTCTCTCTCGCTAAGACTATATATTGTTTAATGTTTTTTCATTTTTTTCATAATTTTCCATTTGTTAGTTTTTTTTTATGTTTGCCGGTTTTTTAAAAGTTTTTTTTTGGTTACATTTGCGTTTGTTTGGTTATTTTTGTTGTATTATTATTTTGCTTGATTTTATATTTTTATTTTGGTGCTATATTCAATTTTTGGAACGTTTTTTACTTGGGCGTTCACTCTCTCTCTCTCTCTCTCTCTCTCTATCAATCAATCTCTCTCTCTCTCTGGCTAAGACTGTATATTTTTGAATGTTTTTACGTTTTTTTTTTTTTACATTTTTTTGTTTTTTAATAACTCTTGGTTATATTTGCGTTTTTTTATTATTTTTGGTATATTATTGATATTTGTATTCTTATTTTGTTAATATTTTTGTTACTATCTTCAATTTTACAAAAGTGTTTTACTAGGGAATAATAAAATCTATCATTATCATAAATTGTCTCTCTCTCTCTTGCTAAGAACGTATATTTTTGACTATTTTTGCGTTTTCCTCACAATTTAGCATTTTTTGGTTATTATTGTTTATATTCGCGTTTTTTGGTTATTTTTGTTACATTAATATTTCGTTAAGCTTTATATTCGCCTTTTGTTAATATTTATGTTAATATATTTAATATCCCGAAAATCATAATAAAATCTAACATCATCATCATCATCATCGTCTCTTTATTTCTCTATCTCTCTCTCTCTCTCTCTCTCTCTCTCTCTCGCTCTTTCCGATCGCTTTTCCCATAATCATAAGATATCGCAAGGGTCTACGGACTTCCTGTCTGCCACGACACAATCCTAGAGGGTGACGAGCCCACGAGTCCAACGATCGTACACAGACAAAAACACACGTACACACACGAATGGTATTATCGGCAAACACACACACACGCAAACGTGTTATCATTGCGAAGGGATAGGGAGGCAGCGGCTTGATATTATTCCAGATGCACCTACGGCGACTCCTTCCTTCGAACAAAGTTACATCCCCAACGTTCTCGACGATCCAATTAAAATTCCGCGATCACAAAACCTGTCGCATTTATTCTGTATATATACGTGTATTGAATGAACTCAATGGAACATGATTTTTGGTATAGAAATGTAAATTTAAAAACTTTATTTACAAATATAAAATACACGTAAATTTAATGATTTTTCATTCAGAGATATAAATTTAATGATTTTTTATTCACACATATAAATTCGAACATTTTTTTCATTGAGCTAAGAAAAAAGTTTAAACTTCATAAAATTAATTCGAGCTTCGAGGCTTTTTCGAAAGACGAATAAATAAATAAATAAAAGATTGTTCGTTTATATTTTTTTATTAAGTGATCTTCTAGGAGATTATAAAGAATTAAATAATATTTGTAGTTATAATATTTTATTTTTTATTGGGTTAAAAATTGAATTAATATTGCATTTATAATTGTAATAATGAATTTAATAATTATTAAAATAATTATTCTTTTTTATTCGTCAATAAATTAAGAAATTATTGGTGAAGTTATTGTTATATAGTTTCTTATAATTGTCCAGTTAATAATAAAGTAATTTCTAAAATAATAATACCAAACATTGTACTAAATATATAATTAAACGCTTAAATAATTATGAAATTATTTATTTATTCACTCAATCATTGTTTCAATAAGGAGAAACAGCGGTGAGGACATATATAAAACAATCTTTTTCTCTTTTGAAATGAATAAATAAATAACAAGTAGGTATGTATAAATATATATTACGACAACTTCTCTAATTGTGGAATTTTAATTGCATCGTTGAGAACGCAGCGGATATAAAATGCTATCCGAACGAAGAAGCCTCCGTGGGTGCATCTGGCATAATATAGAGCCTCGTTGTCTCGCCAAACCACGGTGGTCATGTATATATATGCACTAATACATTTTTTTATTTTTATTTTTCCCATTAACTCCTACCAGTATCTTTTATCTCCTCTCAAAAAATGTTTGGAGCGCGAACAAACAAATTCAAACAATTATATATGATCAATTAATTAATTTATTTATTTATTTATTTATATACATGATCGATTTGTTTTAACCCATACAATTATATATGAATAATTGTATGAAGATTTCTTTGTATAAAGAATTTTTTTATTTACTCTTTTATTTATTTATTTATTTATTTATTTATGTATTTCTATAAAAAAAAAAGATTTTCAACTCCAATAAATTATATATGACATGCTTGGGTTTGTTTGGGTTACGTTATCATTTATTTAATTTGATATTTAATTTTTTTTAACTTCGATGCGTTTTTTAAAAATATTCTTTTTTAATTTGTACAATTTAAATTGAATAATTTTGAATTTATTTTTCATTTACTTTTATCCATGATACATTTTTATAACCCAAAAACAATTATCTATGAGATACTTATTTACTTGTTTGTTTATTATTTTTTTGTTGATATATTTATTACTTATTTATATCTTTATTTATATGATTAATCTTTTTAACCCCAACAATCAATTAAACAAATGCTATGAGTCATACACGATAAATATATTAATTTTTAAATAAATTTAATAATTTATTTATTCATTAACATTTTTGATAAAATCTGTTTTTAAGTCATTAAAGTCCAGTAGACGTTCGTTTCTTCTTTGGACAAATGCCCGGAACAATCGCGCTTAAATGCATTCCAAAAAAAAAAAAAAAATTCAAGGCAGCTCTTAATGTCACTCACGGCGAGCGGGCACGACGTGCGTTCATACTAGAAAGTTCCGGTCTCGTGGAGGGTCCGCTAGTACTCTGAACATTTTTTACTCCACCTCCGTTCCTCCCCCATTGTATAAAACTTTCGCCATTAAGCATCCCCAAAGCCGACTGTAGACTTACTCTTCGTGTACACGACAATATCTCGTACTTCCCGAACATTTCTCGACGCCCACGATTCCGTCAAAAACGAAGATGGTCTTCAATCTTAGCCGGTAGAGTCAGCCTTAATTAATTCTGCCGGAACGTTGAATGAAAATAGAAAATAAGAACGAAAACAAATATACGTTTTTCATACCTCTCGTGTAACGAATATGAGACTTGTTTTTTTTACAAATGATTTTTCAAATGTTTTTCCACATTTTTTTTTTTTTTTACGAACGACTAAAATAATTTGGTGATTCGTAAAAAAAAATCCACGCAATTATTTTGATAAAAACATCGATAAAAAATATTGTTAAAAATTTGTTGTATCGAACTCTAATCGATTAAAATAAACTTCTATAAATTTGTATCAATTTTGTTATCTTCTAACTTGTAGCAATTATCTTCTAAATGAACTTATTTTAAATGTTTAATAAATCTTAAATATCTTAATAAATATTGTTTTCTAAATAAAATTGTATCTATTTTATTATCCACGTTTTTATCATTTTTCAAAATACATATTACATCAAGGAAAAAAATTAACATTCATTTTTTGTTTCCTGAAGAAAAATTTCTCCAAAAATGATTTCGACAATTTCCGAAGAAACTTTTTCCAAACGGACCCAAACAAACCCAAACGAAACCAAATTTTCTCCGAAGAAAATTTCTTCAAATAAACCCAAACAAACCCAAGCAAATTTGTTGCGATCCACTTGTTCCACAAATTTCAAACCTCCAATATTGACCAACTTTTTCAAAAGCGTCGAGCTTTCGTTTTTTTCCTGTTCAATTTTTCTCAAGGTCATAATCGAATAAAATTCCTCAAACAAACCCAAACAAAATAGTCACGATCTACTTGTTCCCCAAATTTCAAATCTCCCATATTCACCTATTTTTTCAAAAGCGTCGAGCCTTCTTTTTTTTTTCCTCTTCAGCTTTTCTCAAGGTCATATTCGAAGAAAATTTTTTTTCCTCCCCCTTCCCCCTGCCCCCAAGGCTGCCGTAAACCCGGCACTTACCGTAAATTTCGCAGCCTTTTTCCTCGCAAGCTCTCCGAGCTCGAAATCCACGCAATTAGGCACAAAGCCAGCCGGATCTCATTCAGGGATCCTCGCGACAAGTTTGAGCGACGAGTTAATCGCGCCTCTCGCAATTAAATTACACTTTTCACTCGAAAGACATATGCCGAACAATGGGCTACCTGTCGGTTGCCACGGACTCGAGCAAGTGTTTCGAGTCGTCGTAAATTTTCGATTCTACGTCATACCCAAAAGTCCATTCGCCATTATCCCGGATTTTCACCCTTGAATCGCCACCCTCGTGATTCAAATTTATTTGGGCGCTTCTGGAGTACGACGGTAGCGATCGGGTGGAAAGGGGGGGGGGGAGGAGGAGGTTAGGTTAGGATTGGAAAACGGAAAATTCGATGTGTCCGCGACATCGAGCCGTATCGCGTGGAGGGTCAAGAAAAAGGTGAAGGAAAAGTAACGGCGCGGAGGGGCGAGGGGTTGGAAGAAGGTGGAGGGTGGGGGAAACACCCTCGTAAAGGTTGGGATTTATGGCACGTTCGTAAACGCACGTCGACGATGCTGAATTTTCCATCCTGTCCCTTCTCACGAAGCGTACAAACGACATTTTTTTATCGAAATTTTTATAAATAACAAAAAAAAAAATGTAAAAAAGGAATAGAGGAAAAAATTTGATTCAATAAATGTAATTGTTAAAATAAATGTCGAATTTAATTGAAAAAAGTTAATTTTATTAAAATGTAGACAAGGGATAAAGCAACAATAATGGTTGGTCGAAGGTCAAAGGGACATATGAATTGTCAGAAGAATCGGACAATATCGAATATCGAAAAATATATATTGTTTTTTATTCTTTAATATTGAATGTTGAAAACGAAAGATATTAATTTTTTTTTAATGGTTCTTCTTTTTTCTTCGATTTTTCTTTCTTCTCAGATATTTTGTTTTTTTTTTTTTATATAATTGAATGCGAACAGAATTTGGAGAGAAGGAAAATATTGAAAAATAAAAACAGGAAAAAAGTTTCCATACAATTTTTAAAAAGGGACAAAAATTACGATGGTGCGAAAAATGGAAGTAGGGGAGGATTAGAATACGCGAAGTCAAATTGAAAATGGATTTCGGTTTTCGGGAGCTTGTGCAAACGAAAACGAAAAACGTGAAAAAAAAGCATCGTTAAACTAAAAAATGAAATTGGTAGTTCTACCAATTTCGTTGTTTAGTTTTAAAGAACGAGTCGAATAGAATTGAAAAAGAAAATTCAAATTCTCAAGGCTAACACCGAGTGGTCCACTGAAACGAAATTCAAAGCGAAAAAAAAAAAAAAATAATGAAAACCATTTATCACGAGTGCAGAAAAACATTTTTTACAAATGAAAAAAAATAAAACCTTTTCACGAGTGAAAAAATAAACGTACAAGAAAAAACGTGTATCCCAGAATAAAAGCAGTTACAGAGATGCAAGAAGGTGCGAAACAAAATAGAAAGTGAAGATCGTTACCTGAGAGCCCGAGGGACTCCGACAAACCAGCAAAAAAAAAAAAAAAAACAAACACAAAAAGCAGTAAAAAAAAGTCGTATCCATGACTGAAGAACAAACAGAACCCAAACAAAACGCAAAAAATAAATTAAAAAAAAAAAACAAAAACAAAAATGCAATTAGAGACAAGAAAATGTAAAGCAAGAAGTAAAATACGAATCCCCGTTTCCCCAGAGTGTTCCGTGAGCACGAACCAGAACAAACCCAAACAAGAAACCAAAACCCTGCGAAATTAAAGAAAAACAAAAAAAAAAAACAAAAAAACAAAAAAAAACGAAAGAAACGAGAACGAGAGTAAGAAAGAATTTCGACAAAAGTGCGGGACGTTAACGCGGTGTTCTTAACACCCCCGCGAGAGATGAGCACGAAACGAGAAATTGGACGTCGAAACGAGCCTCCCCATCGCTAATACCGTTACCCCTCTGTCCTCGGTTCCAACTCCCGGAGGGACAAAAAAAATGAATGAAAAAAATGGCAGGAGCGTGGCCGAAGAAAAAAAAAAACATAACCCCCACCCCCTACAGCCCTCTTTCCCTCCCTCCCCAAAAAAAAAAATAAGCGAAAGATACAAAGGAAGAAGAGAAGAAGGGAAAGAGCGAAAGAAATTGAGATTTCGCGGCGAGTGTGCACGGGGGTTGCCCGGGGTATTGATTGTCGTGGCGGGCGCGTTGAGGGTGCGCGCACCCTGGCTTTCCTCCTCTTCTTCCTCGGTCTTCTATTCCAGCCACGATTCGCAGCGCCATGTCGGAGCAAACCTCCCTTCGGCCTTTCCACCCCCAACCCCTACTTTTACAACCCCCAACCCCCCAAAACCCCCACTTTTATGACCCCCCCCCACTCATAGCCCTCTCGGTCCTCCAGCTTGACAACCCCCACGAACCTCCTTCGTCTACCTCCACCCCTCGACGACCAAACCCCCGGCAAACCCCTCCAAAACTCACCCTCCTCCTTCCCCTCCCCTCCCATCCCCCTTTTCACCCCCTCAATCCTCACAACCCCCTTCAACCACCCCCTAAGCCAAGCTTCAGCATCGTCGATCTCGCATCTTCGTCTCTCAAGCTCACCTCGGATCCGCGGTATCTCTCGGTGTACGTCGGGGGTGGTTTTGCCGTGTACGGTTCCTCGAGCTCCTCTTGCTCGCACAGACCAGCGGGGCCAGCCGCGCGGGATTAACGTTTCAGTCTTCCCTAGGCACTCGGCAGGCCAGTACCTATATTTTCCCGCTTCGACTGGCTCGTACGCTCTCCCACGCGACGACCCGCGCAACAACCCCCCAACCCCTCCGATCCACCGAACGAAACAACAATAAAAACAAGAATAACGAATTTTTGAAAAAGGGAGGGAGAAGGCCATGTAAGAAAAAAGAAACGGAAAAAAAGAAAAAGGCAAGGTGTTATAGAGAGGCATATATTCATTTGGAAGGATAACTTTCGTGCATTGGGATTAATGTTAGTTTATAGTTTATTTATGGACTCGGTTGAAAAATTTATTAACAAACAATGGTCGAGAATAAAAAGTTTTTGGATTCTCGGGAAGGATCAACGGTGGTGATTTATGATCTGGCCAAAAGGATCAGGGCTCGATTAAGACCGAGGGAGACAGCAGTAATTTATTCAGTTTTTATATTAATTTTTGATTTTTTTTATTGTTTTATTTACTGGTAGATTAGAAAAAAAGGGGAGGAGAGAGAGAAAGAGATAATGGGACGTTTTATTGTTTATTTTGTTATTTATATTTATTTCTTATATTTATTTCGTTACTTGCTGTTTGTTTGGGAAAAAAAACAGTGGGCGAGGGACGGATCTCGAAGTTTAATTATATTTATCATTTTTCATTTCTCATCTCACTTATTCTAAGATCAAAGAATTACAAAGTATTCACGATTATCAGACACCAAAATCAAGCAAACGTATAAATCAATAATACAGAAGTATCATCGATCCAATAATTACATTTAAATTTATATTTACAAATAAAAATAAATAAATAAATATCAAAATATATAAATATATATATATCTACGTATATACACAATATATTTATATTTACATATTTATTTATATTTACACATTCACACATACCAACACTAAATTATTAAAACACACAAATCGACTAAAAAAAATCCTAAAAAAGCGAAAGAAAAAAAAAATATAAAAAAATTCTAATTTCAATATAAAAAACAAAAAACAAGACCAAACAAGAAAGTCATTCCAGGCTGACGTATCCTAACGTACTCGTTTTAAACGTGTTTTCTCGGTGGTAAAAAAAAAAAAAAAAAAAAAAAAAAAAAAGAAGAAGCTCGAGGAGTCGCGCTACAGGAGGCCGAAGGAAGGAAATTAAAACGCCCGGGAAAGGCGCGAGCGCTCGACTTTGACAATCGAAGCCTCTTCCTACAGCCCTCCCCCCCCCC
>JAPYZI010002145.1:0-35822 GCA_030523105.1 Ophioninae sp. A BG-2022a | reverse complement strand
CAAAGTCAAGG
Organism: Ophioninae sp. A BG-2022a; assembly: GCA_030523105.1. Classification (NCBI taxonomy): domain Eukaryota; kingdom Metazoa; phylum Arthropoda; class Insecta; order Hymenoptera; family Ichneumonidae; species Ophioninae sp. A BG-2022a. The sequence goes on along the minus strand of JAPYZI010002145.1, from coordinate 35,811 downwards.
CCATCAAAGTCGTTATCCAGCTCTGCTCCTCTGAACCTTTGTGCGCGGAAACCTTACCGTTCCTTCAAAAATCTCGTGCGTCTCCACCGTCGCCGGTATTTTGATAACATTGCCAGCCAAGCATGCCGTCAATGTCACTTGAAGGCACAGAAACCTCACTAAACGTATCTCCATACTCATTGCTCTCCACTGTGCTTCAATGGGACCACACTATCAGCCGTTGACTATTTTACTTGAACGCTATTCACCAACTGCGCGAAATAGGTAATGTCCTTCCTGAGGGAAGTACAGACTAATGCTTTTTCGTCCACACGATGAATCAACACTATCGTCAGATGTACAACGGTGAAATACTTACTTAACAGCTTCACCCACCGCTTCGGAAAACCATAAAACTCCACCAAATTACGGACTATCTGTACTTTTCGAGGGCACACTTCTGTCGCGGTACTTTTCGATAGCGATCTTACCCGTTTATTTCACGCGAAGTCACTACTTGGCATCCGCTTGTTGACTCGTCTAATGGCCATCAAATTGTTATCGACTCAGAGTCAATTTGTACGAAACGCTTTAGCTACGTTCGCAAACATTTCGTTTGGAAAATTTACCCATTTGCATTCTATAAATCGATTCGTCCATTCGGTAACGATGAAAAATTCACAAAAATAACGTCAAAACCTAAAGTACCATTCCGCGAATTGAAAATCGATTAGCATCCAGGTAATTTTCATTATAGATTCTTATACATACCTGTAATGTTAATGGCACGGAAAAATAGGAGAATATTACGGATGTTTTCATATCCTGAGAAATATTTTCATTTAAAATAATATTTTATCGTATCTCATTTTTCATTATGTGTTATCATTTAGTACTACTAATATCATTATAAATGGGAAAATGTGAGATAAAATACAATAATTTGAAAGGTTCTATTAAATTCGATATTCAATGAATTCCAAAGAATATCTTGTTACGATATATTATTTCTAGTTTCATGATATGGAATAAAAAGGATAATATTTTATTTCTTTCAGGGATTCATTAAAAAGGAGCTATATTTTGAATAAAGTCAGAAATAGCGTAAACTACATTTGTATGTAAATGAAAAAAAAAATAGATTTAAAAAATCTAAAAACCCACATTTTTAAATGTCCTAAAAGTAAGAAAATAACCCTACGGGGCTGAGAGAGGGGCCACGCAAAACGTGGGGGCGTATATTATTTAAGGGATGATTTATGGGATATATTTACATGACGGGTATAGATCGCGGGTGTAACTTGCAAAGATACGCCCCCACGTTTTGAGTGGCCCCTTGTTCAGCCCCGTAGGGTTATTTTCTTATTTTTAGGACATTTAAAAACGTGGATTTTTAGATTTTTTAAAATCTATTACTTATTTTATTATTTGTATCTTTGTCGTTTGTCTGTTGGCCGATAATTTGAGCGAAAACGTGCAAAAGATTTTTTTCGATTCGACTGAATACATCAAATGAAATGAGTGGCCCCTCTCTCAGCCCCGTACGGGTACCATTTACTTTTGTACAGTAAGCTATAGATGTGGCTATATACATATATAGATGAGTCACGTGTCATTCGTATATGTTAATTTGTGTTGTCATCGGGTTTGAAGCTACCCTGAAAATTTCAGCCTGCTAGCTTATCGCGAAGTGCCTCAAAATTGAGTTGCAAAAATCCAACCGGAACGATAAACAAACAAACAAACAAGAAAAGTGAGGGTATAAAAACGTAGGAAAATAGTAAATATAATCGAAACTAATTCGTTGGCCGAGTGGTCCAAGTCGCGATCAGGGGCTCGGGTGGTCCTTGTTTCAAACCCGCCCCCGGTAGCGGCCGAGATTTTTCTTCGAAATTTTTCGATGAAACTCGGTCCGCGGCCGGGAGATGGACGTTGGGACCGGCCGTACCCGCATAGGTTTTCCGCAGTTTCCCTATGCCCGTATCAGGAATTTCACGGTGAATACGGTACAGAGGGGAAAGTCGGCTGCGGCCACGAAGGGGGGGGGGATTAAGAGTCAAGCGTAAATTCGAAAATCGTGGTAGAATGGAGAAGGTAGGTACAGGGAAAAACGGAAGTGAAAAAGTCGGCAGACGCGTAAAAACTCGCAAGGGTGTACATCGGAAAAATGGAGGAAAATAGCAAATATTAAATATTGACGAATTCTGACAATTTATTATCAGAATAGATAATTGAATATCAAAACTTATCAGAATATTTTATATATTTCTGATGAAAAATGTCGAAAGTTCACAAGATTCGGTCACAATATTTTACGAATGTTGAAGCATTCCATTTTATTTATATAAAACCATCATATAACATAATTACAAGAAGAAGGAATAAAAAACTTATTTAATTTGTAATAATGTTAAACGATCGTTCTCCGCTTCACTTTTCTGAATCGAGGGTTTCACGATTTTGGGCGATATCCGCGCGATCCACGCACGACTGGGCTAACGACTCATCTGACAACCCTCGCTGTGTCCGCTCCTTTACCCTAGTCTCCATGGGCACTCGGCGCGCACTTCCCACTTAGCTCGCGGGTATCGAGTGGTTGGCGCGCACGCGCGAAGAGCGTACAGGTTCGTTTTCATAGCAATTTTTGGATTCACTAAATATACGTCGCCTCCGTCTATCGGCCAATTACAAGGCCGTATGGTCAAATCGCTCTAGAGCATAGACCGGAGCCAGCCCTAACGAAAGAAAGAAGAACTATTCAGCACATCCTAATGAGAACGTAAATTGTATTTCCTTTATACCAAGCGTTCTTAATGAATCCATCGTACAATCGTTGTGTAAAATATTAAAAAAAAAAGGGTCGTAATGTTATCGCGAATCGTCCTGTTGAGCAATAATCAAGCGTTATCGCGTGTCAACGCCGTCACACAGGTAGAACCGTAGTTTCTCCGTTTTAGGTTATGTAGCGAACGAGTGATATCGATTCAACAACCAACTCGGTCGACCGCGTTCGTTACGTCAATGCGTGGACAAGGCTGAGTTAATTGTTACGAGCGTTTTCATTTTCCAGAAAATCGCGTCAAGAAGTATACATGTCACGTGTCACTCGCGTAATATCGGCAAAAGGCCCAATTCCGTACTAACAGCGTCTAAATATGCTCCAATACTGGGTTGTGCCAAAAGACATTCGAGCACGAACGAGGCGGTTGCTGGCTCACTCGATAAAACTCTCTCCGGTGCAGCCGAATCAACGACTGTTCCTGTGGCCACTGACGCCGTCAATGCAGTTGCCGGATCAAACATAGCCGAAGGCCTATCGTCAAAATTGCTCGAGAACATACCAGGTACGGCGAGGTAACGGTACCGATGCTCGGCCGGTTAAGGGTTCTTCAAGTCGAAGAATTTATTATTCTTTCGAAATCAGTTTTACGGATAACGACCGGAACTACCGTCAAGCTTGTTAATTCTAGAATTCAGAACGCGTGTAGTAAACGCTGGACAGATGAATATTTTTCGCAATATATATTAAAATGTTTAATAATAGCAAATTGTACCGGTTATGGGACAGCGATTACCGTTTGTCCCTGTGTTCGGAAACTTTTGTATCCCAATAAACATCGGGACAAACGGATTCGTTGTTATTTTTATTTAATAATAGTTATTATTATTTACTAGCTTTTGCCCGCGGCTTCGCTCGCGTTAATGCTCCATATAAACTTCCCCCCCCCATTTTAGGGAAGTGGAGAGGGGCAAAAAGTAGCCTGTGTTACTCTCCGTCCCTTCAACTATCTCCACTTAAAAAATCACAAACATACAGACGGACAGACGCACTTTCCCATTTATAATATTAGTATGGATTATTAATTTCGTTACTTTCCACGCGTATCGCTGATACAGCGAAATATTCGAACTAATCTCCGGACAGTGGAACTCGTCCGAACATTGCTACCGTAACCTTAAGGACAATACGAATATGGAGTTTTGAAGAATAGTCGATGTTCGATCTTGACGTAATCCAGTTGCGTCTCTAATCCTATCGAAATCGAGAATCGAACGTTCAGACTGCAAACTCATAGCGATTTCAGCAGCGTCCGGAATATAGAACGATCGACCGATCGGAATTATTGAAAATTGTACACAGACGCACCCGTCGCTGCAACTTTAGTGGAAACTGTCTCTTATGTCGGGGAGCCGGCGTTGTCTACGCTAGGACTGGCTTGCTGGACTCCGGTAGGAATAGTTCAGCGAGGCTTGGAACTTATACACGTTTCGTGCGGTCTGCCCTGGTGGGAAACAATCGCTCTTGGTAAACTCTTACCATTTTTTAATTTCATGATCGTTGTAACGTTACCAACAAAGTTTACTCTCTCAATTGCCGATAGATTAGTTTGCTATAAATTTACCACGAGTTACAGTTTTCTGTTAAGGTAATGAACGTACGTTCGATTCGTTTCCGATCTTGGACCCATCTTTTATTCGAATAAAAATGTCATTATTGGAACAATAACGTAATTTTTGACGTACAGTAATATCCCGCTTTGTGCAATTGATTCTCGTTTGCTCGTAAAATCCAACTTGAATACTTGGAACAATATTAAAAACGTAAAGGACACATCAGGGATGTACCATGGGTCTAGGATGCTACGATAGCGGGTCACGTGAATACGTACCGTGCCATTTTTCAGGTACACTTGCTCTGAGATTCGCACTCTTCCCATTAGTCATAAAGACACAAAGAAACAATGCAGCCATGGCGAACAATATGCCAGAAGTGACACGGATCCAGACCGAATTGGCGGAAGCTCAACAGGACGGCGATCAACTAAGAGGTTACGCTCGCTTTTATGACAATTAATAGTCGTCTTTGATACGATCGAAACAGACTCTTGACTTTTGGTCTCCGTCTCTCTTCCTCTTCCAATTACAGTCGGGAGATTGACAACAGAGTTGATGACGTTTATGAAAACCAAGAACTGCAATCCTTTGAGAAACATGGTCCTGCCGCTTCTTCAGGTAAATTACTTTGCGAGGCGACGTTGCCTTGGCTCTACCTTACAATATTTCATATCGGTCATAATTATTTTTTAAGTTAGCGTTTCTTTCGTTCTCGATCGTTACGCTTCGCCTCTGAAATCGAAGATTACATTTTTGCCACGCCTCCTATGCCAGATTTCAGTACGAACGTATTGCATCCGTTATGCGTTTGCATTAAAATCCATCATTTTTAAATCTAAAATCATGGCAATTAATATTCGGCTTACTTTATTAATTCATGAAGTACTTGAAAATGGAATGTGAATCGAAAAATGAATTTTGTACGGAGGTCCCGATGTTCTTTAAGTAAAAATCATAAAAATGCTTACTCGGGCTGTTAGCGTGTGTTTATAATAACGTACTCGAGAATTAGAAAGTCATACATTCCGGAGGTGTCGGAAGATACTTCAAAGTCGCGAGCAGAGCTAGTCCGCGACGAATGATTTCATAAAATAAGGGACGTAAGATATTGAAAAAAATGTTGAACGTTACATCGAATATTAAAATAATATTCAATGTATTAACATTAATATTCAAATGTTAAATTGAATATTAAAATAATTAAAATAATATCGTCAAGGTTTTCGTAATATTTATCTGTAAAAGTAACATTTAAAAAATGAGAAAAGAAAATGTTGCCTCGTACGGAAAATACTGGGAATTAACGGGGTCTTTCGTATCTTACAGGCTCCTATATTTCTCTCGACGTTTCTGGGACTGAGAAAAATGGCTGAATTACCAGTGGAGAGTATGAAGGAGGGTGGCCTCTGGTGGTTCTCGGATCTGACGTCTGCCGACCCTTATTATCTTTTGCCGCTGATAACTGCAGGGACTCTATCTTTAACGATAGAGTTGGGGACCGACAGTTCGAGAGCCGAGATGCTCGGAATGGTCAAATACGCTCTTCGAGCCCTCCCCTTTATCATCTTTCCCTTCACTATCAACTTCCCTTCGGTGAGTTACCCAACCAAATACTTTTATATTTCGATCCTTCGAAACGAGACTAACCAAGAATCTTGGGACGTAACGAGGCAACGCTACCAATGTTCCGACGAGTTTCGCTGTCCAGACGTTACTTCGAATATTTCGCTGTATCAGCGATATACGTAAAACGTAAAGAATAACCAATAAATACAAATGAATAATATAGACATTATTATTCATTCAAATGATTATTATTTAAAACCAATAATAAATAAATATCAATAAAAATAATAACATATCCATACATTGGGACACGTAAGTGTCCGAACACAGGGACGAACGGTAATTGCTATCCGAAAACTGGTGCAATTAGCTATTATTAAATATCTTAATATATATTATGAAAAATATTCATCCGTCCAGTGCTTGCTGCACGCGTTCTGAAATCTAGAATTAACAAGCTCGACGGTAGTTCCGGTTATTGTCCTTGAAGCTGATCCTCGAATAAGTAATAAATTCCTCGACTTGAACAAAACTGTTAATCGTCCGAGCATTGGCACCGTTACCATAATCACGAGAACGCGAAGAAACTCGCTCTTTGCTTCGCCCGAGCGTTTCGGCTAGACTTTCCGATACCGACGTACTCACGGAAAAAAAAAATTTTCTCGACAAATCGTGTCGGCTTTTCGAGAATCGTTAAATTCCTTAAACTTAAATTTTAAAAGAGAGTCATTGTTATTTTCGACGTTTTAAATTCTTATTCGTCTCGTAGTAGCCCGTATTGAAATAATTGATGTTAATACTCGTCGAATGAGTTTTCAAGTATTTTATTAAGACAGTCCTCTAATTTCTCGGCTCTTTTTTACGGCTTCTTCAATAATTTTTTACGAGCAAACCATCGGAATAATCAATCTCGTTGTTTTTTTTCTATAATCTTTATTAATATGTAAATAAGCTTTACACATTTTTTGAAGTCAAAATATATAATAGAATAAAAGTTATAGCGGCCGACAGGAAGACATCGAGTAAAAACGGTGCTTGACGCTGACCAAGATTGCGGCTGTTCTGCTTATCGGAAATCAAAATACCAAACCGCATTTTAATCTTTGTATTGAAGACTAGCGATTGACTTAGAGTGAATTCTAAATTACAAAAATTGATTATTTAATACTCTTTTGAAAATTACATTCTATTTTTTACTCATTTTTTCTTAAGTTTCTCGCTCGTAGAAAAAAACTATCGAAGCAGTCATGATAATCCCAGTCCAATTGTTGGCTTATAACATATTAAAGATGCTGTATAAATTTGAACAAGATCGGTCCAGTAGTTTCTGAAATATCGTGGTCACCGCTTTGAAAAATGGTGTTTCGAGAAAAACGCGCTTCGTTCCAGGGCCGTAACTTGCCAACCACTTGGAATATCGAAAAATCCTTTTGCGCACATTTTCTACACGCGTCGTAGATGTGATTTATGAAAAAATCGATTATTAAGACTCGAGAAACTAGAGGACTCCCTTAAAGTTCTTAGAATAAGTTGATTATACGTCATACCAAATTTGGTTAAGGTAGATTGACTATTTTTCACTTTGTACATATTTGAAAGTTTGAACGGCTGTACCCTGAAGTAGCGATTTTTCACACACGACTGTGTTAATTGCTACAGTCGATTTATTAGACCAACAAAAACGTTACGGCACAACTTATTTAATCTTCATTCCTCTCCTGTTCTAGGCAATACTCTGCTACTGGGTAACGAACAATTTTATATCCCTCATTCAAGTCGGATTTTTAAAGATACCGAAGGTCCGAGAGTATTTCAACATCCCAGTTATAAACGTGCCTCAAAAAACTGAGTTCCCTACTAAGAAGGGATTCATACGGGACGTGAAGACTTGTTAGTATTTATCGCGCAGAGAGGGAGAGAGAGAGAGAGACAAAGGGGGTGCCAAAGAGCTGCGCGTCAGTAACTACCCGACAAATCATTCTGTTTTTTTATAACACCACCTAGTTCAAGGCTATTTATAGTTTTATCGACTCTCTTGCGTCGTAACGGATGGCTGATCTTTGACGATCTTTTTTTAGCGCAGTGTAAGGGGTTAGAGGAATATTTATTGTTAAGATTGTCAAATTATGAAATTTGACAAATAGTCAACTTTGTCAATTATGAAATTTGACGAATTGTCAACTTTGTCAATTATGAAATTTGACGAATAGTCAACTTTGTCAATTATGAAATTTGACAAATTGTCAACTTTGTCAGTTATGAAATTTGACAAATTGTCAACTTTGTAAATTATGAAATTTGACAAATTGTCCACTTTGTCAATTATGAAATTTGACGAATTGTCAACTTTGTCAATTATGAAATTTGACAAACTCTCAACTTTTTCAATTTTTTCAGTTTGACATAAATTGCTTCGTAAGCTTCGTAATAAATTGATAAATTTATTACGAAGCTTGTCAATTCATTGTGAAAATTGGAAACTGTATTGAGAAAGAGCCGCACAACCACCCATCGGCTGTCGATCAGGCTAATAATTTCCCATGGATTTCCTAAACGGCTCTTTAAAATTTCGTCAAATTTGGCTGGGTGATGTCAATTTAATAGACCAATGGCTTTCACAAAAATATCTCAACTCGGAAAAAAGAAAACATTACAGTTACTATTACCATGAGGGTACCGTAATGGGTATTACGTAAAATAGAGAGTTTGGTAATGCTACGATTTGGAGCGGAGAAGAGCCGCGATGGTATATTCGAAAACACACAATTTTGTATCAAAATCATACGGTTTCGTCATATATCTGTGGAAATTTGCGGGTAACCACAATTTTTGGTATTTGTTTACGATTACGAGAAAATATTTGTCTGACATTAGTGAGATTTAGTTCGTGCACATGCGGGGGCGGTGCACATCTCCGAATTTCGAGTGCGTCGTTGCGCTTGCCAAAACCGCTATGTGTATTTAATCAAGTATTTCAGAGGAAACAATAAACTATTTTATTCAATGATTGATGGGCTTATCAAGGTTTTGTCAAATCAATTTTTAGAGCGAAATAACACATTATTATTTTTGTACTCGATGCGCGATTTGATTTTAAGGCCGTTTACCGAAAAAAGAAAACAAAATTCAACAAAATGCACATAACGATTTTGGCGGGCGCACCAACGACGTACCGATAGACGAAGCCCGTCAAGGATCGTCGGACGCTAGCGACAATGTCGCCTCGCGGCGGATAGTCGGTAGTTCGCGCTAATTGTGTTTTACTAACGCGAACCGAGGCTCTTCAAAGTTTTGTCGCGGGTGCGGCCCTGTCTTAACCCTTTCTAGCCGAAGATCATACAATTTTTAATTACTTTGGAATACGATAGGTTTAAACGAATAAAAAAACACGTATTTCTCAAAAATTCGAAAATATTTATTATTTTTTATTTATTTGGCATTTTGGGGAGTGCAACGTTACTGCAACATTGAGTGAAACTAAAAGAAAAAATGTGCTTTGCTAACAATATATGAACAAAATAATTTACTTACCTATAGGTTTCGACTCAAGAACTACAATTTTACACACTTTTATTATATTTTTATAAAATTCAAACTTTCAACGAGTTTCGACTCGTCACTTTCACCGGCCCACGAAATTTGCCCAATCTATGATTTGTATTTGGTATTAAAATGTTCGGTGTGGTATGTTACAAAGCAGTGACGTTGATTCGAATGATCTAAAATGTTTAGTATACATTTTACCGGGATTGTTGAGGTTTGTTACAGAAATGTCACACGAGTATATAAAGGGTTAAGAAGGGGTGATACCCGTGACGAAACTTCGACGCAAAATTTCGACGGGTGCGCCGCTCCCGACATTCGTCCGAACTAAACATTACAAATTTCAGACGATACTTTCTCGAAATCGTAAAGAAGTACCTACAAATTGTAGATTCCCACGGATCTCAATAAATATGTGACGGAATAAAATGGTTGAAGTCCCAAAATGTGGGCTTTGAATATGGCTACGCGGCTCTTCTCCGCTCCAAGTCGTGATATTAACCAATCTTTATATTTTACAGCATTTTCGTCACGGTCCTCGCGTGATAATACAAGGTGTAATTTTTTTTTTCGACTTTAAAAATTTGTGGAGAGCACAATCGTTCGTCCATTAATTTCACATTGTCTGGCCAAATTTCGTGAAATTCTGAAGAGCCATTTCAGAAATTCGCGGGAATGTGCTATTGAGAGGGCCGGAGGGGGGGGGGGGGTTACCGCATCCTCTTACAGCAACGTTTGCGCTAAAGTTTAAAAAAACGCTTTGAAATAATCGTGTTTAATGTTTAAAAACTACCAATGTCATTTTTGTACTACAAAAGCATCGTTTACGTACTGAAAAAAAAGATTGTTTTTTGTTTTCAATATGTCCGAGGGGTGTACTCCTCAAGCACTCGTAACTAAAGGAGTTACTGAAAGAGCGAAACTTTTTGGCACCTATCCAGCATTACCTCGAGAACACCAATCAAGGATTTTCTTGCGCCGTAATCACAATAGTATATACAAAATAAAGGCAAAATCGTCAGATACAATTTTTTAAAGATAATCGTTTGAATAATTACGGGAATCTTTTTGAGCGCTGTATTACAACGTATACAACATTTGTTAAGGTTTTACCGTTTGACAATCGTGATATTCAGTGGTAAATATCGCAACCTTAAGACGAAGTCTTATGGAGAATTATGACGAAAAAAAAACTATTTTTTACAACAAATATCAGGATTTCTAGACTGCCAAACTTTCTTAAATCGAACCCACAGTTGAGTACGATTGTTGAGAAGGTTCGTTCAAATGTTAAACAATTAATCTTGAAATTCGTACAACGCAAGAACATCCTTAAGAAGTCGAGAATGAATCCGACCATCTTTTAATTACGTATACCTCTTCCGACAGCTCTCGCGAACATGAAGACCGCGCGGGAAATGAGCGCAAGATTCGTAGCGGATGACGTGCAGTTCCATAGAGCGGGGAGAGGTCCGGTACAGCAGACTTACTCTTACGACCCAACGAGGCAATTGACGAAGAAACAGAGCATCGTCATGGCAAAAAAACAATAGTGCTCGCAAGCTTTCCCGGTGTTTTGTAAATAAAATGGCTAAATCGGATCAACTGGATTAGTGATGCACCCGAACGAACTTAAGCTCGTGCTCACGGTTCTCCTGAAATGAGTTTTCGTTGATCCTCATTTTTGCATTTTTTTTCCCATTAGTTGTACACGTGTACGGACTGAAAGAAATTTTCGATAAACTAAATCGATCTTAGATTTAAAACGTACGTATTGGTGTAATTAATTTACGTATATTATAGTTTTTCGTCGTCAAACGCGTCGTTTGCGTTAATCTATACGGAATATTTGACATCTTCGGCATCGTCCGCATCGGCGGCTCTTGACGGCTGGATTACGACAATGCGCCGAGCACGGTCTTCCGCGTGGAAGTGTACCTGGCCCGGTACACGATCGGAACCCAACCCAGCTACCGTGTACTCTCGACACTTTCCCCCGTTTCAAAACCGCTCTGAAACGACATCATCAGGGCTCGATGGAAGTGTTACGACGGGCCGTGACTAGGGAGCTCAACCGCATCGCTGCCGTCCCCTTCCAGAGAGCGTATGGCAGTTGGAAATCTCGCTGGCAACGGTCCGTCGCTGCGGAATCGTAATTTGTATTCGACTAAATTCGACTGCTTTAACCCTTTTGCGTTTGGCAGGTATAATTTCATAAAATTTTATTTCTTTGAACAATCGTACATTGTTATCTCGTAAGCCGACCGAAACAGTTGAATCACGAGGAACGGGGGCCTTGTTTTTGTCATTTTTGCCATTTTTGAAAATTCCCGCCGCGAGGACATCGACTTTAAAAACGCTGACCGTAAACGGCGGAGGAGAGACGCCGTGCGTATAAAAGAATACGTCGTGTCTCATCAACATCGAGCTGAAACCACTGATTCTGATCAAATTTTGTTAAACCTACTGCTCAAATTCGGACAGTAAATACGTTCTTTTGAGACACAAGTATCCCATAATAAAGGATTTTATTGAAATATTTCTCAGGGAAAGAAAAAGATTCAAGTTTGTACGAAAATAAACGGTTCGATTTTTTTTTTTTCGAGTAAAGACTATGAAAATTACTACTTCACCTGTCTGGATTCACAATTATGAATTTCAGCCTTAAAAAAGAATCATTTCTCGTAGGGCTGGTAAGTATTTAACCTTTTCGCTACGAGCGGCGCCTATAGACGACATCCGCGCGACGATCCGTGTGTACGGGCGTAACGTGTAACGTGGCTTGGCATTGTTCGTCGACCCTTGCTTCAAGATTTATCACTCCGAATTCAATTATTGAGAATTTTAATTCGTTCATGTACAGCGTAATTTTTAATTCTTAACCCTAGAGTAGTCGCGCCTTCTCGTGAAACGCGAATAATCGCGTAGGGAGCATTTTGCCGCCCGTACTTGATACAATATTTTTTTGTTAATATTTTTGTTAATGCGAGTCATATGCATTTGTAATTATGTTTTAACGATAAAATAAAACACCAACTATAAAAATAGTGAACATGCATATTGTGCAATATAAAACGAAAATTGTGCCGCGGCTGGCAAAATGCTCATAGCGCGAGCACGCTAGGGTTAAATATATTTTTATTGATAATAATTGGAAAACGTTAAAACATGTTATTCCGTAGCGAAAGGGTTAACAAAACTTTGTACTTTTACACGTTGGCGAAAGCTACTATTCCACACGGAACATCGGAAATAACATTTATCGTTTGGATCGCTACGGAATCTTGGTGCTCACGCACTGATTAATAACTCCGATTAAATGATTGTTCTCCGTCGCTGCAGCGACCCGCTCCTTGTCCGCCAGCTGTTTATTAACCGCGCTCTCCGAATTGTGCGTACCGGGCGTTATGGAGACGCTCACCTTGAACCTCTTCGGCAGAGTTCTCAAAAGTTGGACTCTTATTGAGAGCCCGATCAGCGTTGCCATACTGCAGTGGGGTATTGTTGGCGTGAATTGAACCTTGACGCTGTTGCACTCGTTGTCTACCTGCATTTTCAACCGTACGCTTTATGTACGTACATGTACAGAGGTGTGCTTCGAACAAATCGGAAAAAATATTCCATTTTCGTATCTCGGAATTGCTCAATTGTTTTCACTTTCCCAAAACTTTTACCTCGCTTATTATTGAATAGTCAATGAAATTTTACCGACTATTAATTCATAGTAAGAGAAAATGTTCTGAAAAGGATTTTGAAACGCGAAATTACTCCGAAATAATAAAATAAAACTTTTTACTTCTTTGACTTAATATTTCAAAGTTTTTAATTATACCTCGCGACAATTGCTTTTCGAGAACCGACTGTTTTTTCAAGGTAAGTAGTTTTGCAAAGAGAAATTGCAAATATTCAAAAAAATACAATCAGACTAAAGCTTACTGTCTCTTTTTCAAAAATCTTGTCCCTAAATGTCGAAATCGCTATTTTTCAAACTCCAGTGTACGATTTTGCCAAGTGCGAAAATCATGAACTACCGTATTGTTAAAATGACGTATAGACTATGAAGAAAAATCGCAAAAATAAATATATAAAGGCACTGTTACGAAGCTGATTTCGTTCTCTTTAAAACGCTGTTTTCTAAATTGATTTAGGATTTTGACTTAGAATTTCAAAAGTAGACTTTTACCTTCAAAATGTGTGTTTTTTTTCGTTTCAATGCATTATTCGTGTATCTGGGAGTTGGGGTATTTCGAAAATGGTAGTAAAATTTAAAAAATGTTGCTTTTTTCAAGTTTTCATGCGAGTTATACCCTGTGATCAAATTTGACTCGGACTCATCCAGTTAACCGCCAAAACCGCTATGTATTTTAAATAAAGTTTTTCAGGGGACACAATAAACTATTTTATTTAATGATTGTTGAATTTATCAATATTTTGTACTTATCAAAGCTTTGTCAAATCAATTTCTAGAGAAAAATAATACATAATTGTTTTTGCACTCGTTGCGCAATTCGATTTTAAGGCCATCTAGCGAAAAAAAAACAAAATTCAACAAAACGCAAATAACGATTTTGGCAGGCGCACCGACTATATTCGTGTGAAGTTTTTTAGCGAGATACGTCCATCAGAGTGGATTTGTCAGCCATTTGTTTACGACGCGAAACATTTAGCGATTCTTACTATGGATACGAAATTTTACAGCGAGTTTTAAATGTTGTCTTTTCAATGGAATTATGGATACGGAATGATTGAAAATATTGCAGCAGCCATTTCGAGAGTCCACACTACCGAGAACGCGAGTAATTGAGTGGAAAAAAGCATTCCGTGCGGGTAATAATGGTCATCATTTTTGTTGGTTACCGTGGAGAATCGAACTATCAATGACTCGGATTTTCGGGCAGAAAATTCGAAGATTTTTCACCACGATAATGCGCCGTCACATTCCAGATTGGTTGCAACTGAATTTCTGGTAAAAGACGTAACAAAAGTCACCGGTCTGCTACCGTACTCCCCAGATTTCAGCCGTCGTGACTTTTTCATCTTTCCAAAATTCAAATCCGCTCCGAAGAACGCGTCGTGTGTCGATTCAGGCCGTAAAAAGAAATTCCCTGAAAGAACTAAAGACCATCCTGGCCGAGGCCTGCAATGAGTATACGGAAAATTGGATTAACCGTAAGTGTGCTCTTAGCGGTTGAAAAGGAGCCTGTTTTCAAGCCAATAATCAAGATTTTTATTCAAATACATAAAAAGGTTGTTTTTTTTTAATCCGCTCAAATTTGATCACAGAGTCCGTATATATATATATATATATATATGATTTCACATGATATGAATTTACAAAAATATATATTATTATTTTATATAAATATATTATATTATTTTCGTATATATAATAAATATTCAATACTTAAATATTATATTATTTTATATTTATTTTATATTTAGATTTTAAGATGGTTTCGTGACAATAGTTGTACACGAACCGGGGTGGTTGACAAAAATATAACACGGAATCTTAGCTAAAAATGGTTCATTTTTCTAGAATGTTCCAGCAGGTGCTGGAGCATTCCATAACAGTCCCTTACCTGGGCAATGCCAGGGATTAAGTTTACTACCAAATCATCGTTTGTTTTTACTTTGACATATTCGCCAAGTTTAATATTAATTTATATACAACTGAAAACTATAAACTCCCTGTTTAACACGGAGATGAAAAACTGGTACTCACTTCTATGAGACTTTGATCGATGACGTTAAGCTCTTCGAGGGTAAGCGGATGCTCCGGGTCATTGATATTCTTGATGAGGTCTACGAATAACGAAGAAACTAACGTTACTTAAAATAACATTACAAAAAAAATTAACGTTACTAAAAAACTGACGTTAGTAAAAAACTAACGTTAGTAAAAAAAACTAACGTTAGTAAAAAACTAATATTACTAAAAAACTAACTTTACTAAAACTAACGTTAGTAAAGAACTAACGTTACTAAGGAAATCATCTCGTACAGATACAACGAAATATATCAATATTGATTAATTGCAACTACCGTTCAGCCGTTCTCCGGCTGATGCCTCGACCAGTCAGCGGAAGGCTGATTTTTCTGAGACCTTGGTGTAGAAACTTTAGTAAAAAAAGATGTATACCGAGGAATCAGAAGAATATCGGGTCTGTACCGGTACAGATTTTCCACAGTTTTGCCGTAACCTTGGTAAATGCCGTATAGGTTAAGTTAGCTGTGGTCGTAATGAGAGTTCAGTTTTGGCGGAGTGTTAAACAGGAAACCAATGTGGTAGAATATTACAGACGGAAGGGGGGGGGGGGGGCAGGTAAAAACGCAAATAGTGTGTACCGTGAGGGAAAAAGAAAAAAAACATTTATATATATATATATAACGGTATTTTAATAAACATGAATCGTGAAAAATAAATGAAGCGGCACGAAGCAAAGGAACGAGAAAATAATTCATTCAATTATGATGGTATAATCCCATGTTATATTTATTTGTAGATAATTTCTAAAGTACGGGAATAAAGACGGTCGGATTTTGAACTATTTACCGAAAATTTCCCTCGTGTCAAACTCGTCGGTGATATTCTCGTCCTCGTCGTTGGCGGTAATATCTCGCTCGTCGATCTTTCGATACAACTTCGGATTCAAGTTCTCTACATTTTCACCCATCACCATGTTGAACAGCTTCGATAATCGAGTGTATATCGTAAGTGACAAATATTTATCGTGCTTCGTACAAGAGACTCGTATGTCTTGTCAGAATTCTTAAGCACAGGAAGGACGAGAGATTGCCGATATGTTTTGATGAATAATAATAATAGAGCGAAGGTTGGTGTTGCGATGAGTGTGCGTCATTGTAATCAGCATGGTTTTACAAATAGGAATGTCGAGGGGAAGAGTCCGAACTCCACGGAAAGGCTCGAATATAATTCGCTATAAAAAACTGTATGAACGGGTATTACCTCCGTGAAGTTAGCCCCCGACATAATCGTAAATCGTTTCAATAAATGTTAATCTTTTGAAAGAGTCTGGGAGAAAATAAAAATCGTGCGAGAGTTAATAGTTTTTGCGAAAACAAAACGAAGTTTAATCTTTGCGCAGGCCCTAATATTTTTATATCCCGGAAAAATAAGCATAGACGGTCCAATCTTTGTATCGATTGAGAATCGCTGGAGAGGGTTTGTGAGTTCATGTTTTAATTAATGCAAAATCATTCTCAAATATGCGATTTACCCCAGTAGGCAGGGAGACTAGAGAGCCAGAGTGGACACGGCATAGTTACAAATTTTGCCACTGGCTATGCTGCTCACGATAATGTCTGATATAATTACAATAGTCGAAACTTAACGCATGCGCACCAATGCCAGGAATGTGCCATCGACACCAACAGCACGAGGCTAGCAGGCCAGGCTAATCTATCGGACACGTACGACCGCAGCGCCTCCTTACTCGCTGCATGTTTGTGGACTAAGCACTGTGTGTCCACTCCTCGCTTTGACGGCCACAAACCTGTTACTAAACGGATTTATGGTGGTGATAAACTAGTGTGTGTTGTTTAAAATTGATTCCAACAAAATGCAATAATTGTATTCTTATAATACCCCCAAATAACCACGTACGCCGTACGGCGTACTGCTCCCGTACCAAATAGATACTTTTAAATACTTTGGACAAGTTTTTATATTGTCAGTTTCTTAATGATGAGCAGGGGAGGACTTTTGCGTGACACGGTCCTGCGATTAGTTGCGTTTTTGGAAATATACTTACATTCCATAAAATATGAACCCTCAAACGATTTAATCGAACCGTCCACTCCTATCAAATGATTCCCAAACGATTAGAAGAAAGTCCAAAAGGTCGTTTTGCACGGATTTAAAAATATTTGTGGGCTAATTTCATGGAAAAACGTAAATTTTTTCTTTCGAAAGGATTAGGAATTCTCGAACGATTTTTCTTTTCTCTCAAACTGAAACGTCTTTCAAACGATTAGCAATTATTAAAATGATGCATGATGATATCCGGGGACCAACTTCACGGAGGTAGCGCACGCGCGTGCTCTGCTCGTCGCGCAGCGATGCGAACATGACCGTAAATGCGACGGTTGGGTGGAGTTTGTCGATGGAGTGGGGGGCTAGGAGCGATGCGAGTGCGGCACCCGCCCGCCGGCCGTCGGTAGTATCGCGCTGGCGTTCGTTCGGTGGGATTGTTACGTGTTTTTTTTCGTTTTGTGCAGTTCCTAAGTGTGACTTTTGTAGTGAACTTTCTCAATAGTTCGGTACAATCGTCGTTTCGGGGTATTTTCTTTCGTGAACCAACTGAACCGGAGTTGAAAAAAAGAACATGTAAAATGGCGATAGTCGCGTCGAATATGAGCGGGCACATACAGAAGCAGCTCACCCGCAGCCTCGAGAGAATCCTCGAAGAGGCACATCTCAGCGGTGAGCTGAGGCTCAGCGGTCGTAAACTCAAGGACTTTCCGAAAGTCGGTAAAACCGGCTCAAAGTACAGCCTGTCGGACACTGTCATAGCTGGTAGGTTTTTCAACACCGCAAATCTATTTAGCTCGTATCGATTTTCCGCTCTTGAAGGAGCTACACCTTGCGACGTATAACCTCGAAAATGTTGTTTATGTCACGCCCCGTGCCAACGAAATCAAGCCTCAAACTTTCGATCATTCGGGATGCCTCTCTCGTTTTTCAACCTCAATTCTTTTTTATCATCGCTGTTATGATAATAATAATCGGCGAATCGAATATTTCTTGGTCGAACTCAAATCGGGTCGTGCGCTAAAGGAAAA
The DNA here is from genome assembly GCA_030523105.1 of Ophioninae sp. A BG-2022a. Classification (NCBI taxonomy): domain Eukaryota; kingdom Metazoa; phylum Arthropoda; class Insecta; order Hymenoptera; family Ichneumonidae; species Ophioninae sp. A BG-2022a. The sequence continues at coordinate 17,523 of JAPYZI010002145.1, read as the reverse complement.
GCAAAACTCGTATAATTCGTAGATACTTGGTAATCTCCAAATTTTGTTTGGGTTTTGTTAGGTTATGCAAACGCAATACTTGTATAATTCGTAGATACTTGCGGCGTATCAAGTATCTACGAATGTTGCCAAACCCAAACAAACCCAAGCAAACGCGCTCAGCTTGGCTTTTACCGTATCCTTGCAATGACAAAACCAATGAGAATTCAATGTTTTACAGTTTAATTTCCAAGAGTATCAATTATTGTAGCACTTTGGTCCTGCGTTTGCTATCCTTGTTCTCGCTCGGTGACGAAAAACATGACGCGCAAAAGTATTTTTGTATTTCGCTGTACAGTCGTGGATCCTACGCAGAGGCAATCCTTTCCACGCATGCTTTTCTTTCTAACCGGTCTCATCGTGTAGCGATTACTATTGGTGAATAGTTTAAGTCGGCGCTCTGGTGGGTTTTTCTAACTTGTTTTTTTCTAATTCGCGCGTCGCTTCACGACGCGATGTATCCGTTTCGTAGTAGCGAAACCTCAAATGGAACGGTTCTACCGAATTCTACCAAGTTCTGGAATTCCTCGTTTCTGATTATTAGAAATCGTCTGTGCGCATGTTAAAATCGTTATGTGCATTTTATTGAATTTTTTTCTTTTCTTCGCTAGATGGCCTTAAAATCGAATTGCGAATCGAGTACAAAAACAATTATGTGTTATTTTTCTCTAGAAATTGATTCGACCAAACCTTGACGATAAGTCCAAAATATTGATGAATCCATCAATCATCGGATAAGATAGTTCATTGTTTTTCTTAAAAAACTTGCCGAAAGATACATAGCGGTTTTGGCAAGCCCAACGACGAGCCGTATTAATAAGTTTACGCAGAATAAAAAAAGTTTTCCTCTTGCTAAAAAAGTACTTTCAAAGCAAACCTCTGGAAAAGTCTGTTTTTTATAATAGGGATACAAAGTTTAGTGTTCAAAAAAATTGTTCTAGAAAATATCTACCTTTTTGACAAGCCAGTTTAAACGTTTTTTTTTTCCTTTTTATGCAGAAAATAAAGTTATTCTTTTTCATAGTATAAATAGCGGTAAAAGAGCTATAATTATTTTATAACGTATTATTTTATTTTTGACAATAAAATAATACGTTTCGACCCCTTCCGAACGCTATATTTTCCGAATCTATTTTAGGCTATTTGTCGTTTCGGTCGTCTGCATTATTTGTGTCGAATTTACCGAAATTTCTATGAAAATATACTAAATTGAAGGTTGGAAAGTATCGACAAGGAAAAACTATTGGCAAACAAAAATTGTGGTTCGAGAACTTCGATACGTGAAATAACGCATCATTTGGTGCACGTTCGATCCATATCGAGAACATAAATTTATTCTTGCGATCCAAAAGTTCGAGAAACGTCCTTTCTCCCCTCTCCTACTGTCTTTACCTTTCTGTCTCCGTCTGTTCTTTAAAATTCAAATTTAGTAAGCTCTTGACAAAACGGTTACCTCATTAATTATTTATTTGTCAATATCTTTCCGAAATTTATTATAAATGATTACCCTTCTACATTTGTATTTCCATGCGCATATGTCAATTTACAACGTTAAGTATAACTGTGCTAATATTATTCTCAACGCACATATATCAAAATATACATTTTAATCATCGGTGTAAAAATGTAAAGAATACATTTCAATCATTATCCGGCTCTGATGGTTCGTAAAGTTAAAGAGCATTATGTAGGAGCGATACTGGGAATTACGACTGCTTTCGTGTACGCCGGCTGGTCTACCGACCGGTCAGTGAAGAGTCGATACTTCCGAGGCCTTAAGGATGTACACTACTGGAAAAATTCTCAAATTTTTCGGTGATTTTTGAGGGCCTTGTTAGAAATGTTAGCAATTATTTGTTAGAAATGATCGAATCGAAATGGAAAAAAGCATTTTAAAGTTTGAAGTTTTTATTTTTGGGATTTTTTGGTCAAAAATGTGTATCTGCTACAGTTACTGCACAATCCTAATGATAAGAGCGAGAAAAAAATGTTACGAATTTTTTTTTTTAATCCATCGTCTTTGGAAATTTTGGTTTGTCTAAACCAACGTAAGTCAGTTAGCTTATTTATTTAGCTTTAATTCAGTTTTTTTTTTCGTCTGTCTACGTACATTTTTCACTGAGATATCAAACTTTGAATGAATAATGATCCTCTTTCCATCAATCACTAATATCTCAGCAACCAATAATTGCACCGCAAATAAAGGGCCAGTTCTGAAAACTAGAATAAATTTCCTACAAAACCTATTCATTGGTTATCGAAAAAAAAAATTTTTTCAATCTTCGACATTCGTATGAAAATAGTACGAATAAATGGTTTTTTGGGTTAATGAATGTCAATAAAAGATTTTTTTGCTATATTGGGGGCAAAAAGTTATCAAATTTCGAAAACAAAAATGGTTGACAAAATTTTATTTTTGTTGTCATTCATCAACCGCAGTCATTCGCGTCACCCGAAGCATACCACGTTGAGGTTTATGATTCTCATGCACGTCTGTCTGTCCGTTCGTACGTTTTTTTGTTCGAAATTTCATATTTTTACCCAAAAATAGGGAATTTTGTTTTCGTTATCATCTTTTCTTGACATTTAAGTACTAAAAAACATATTCCCTTAATTATTTTCAAAAGTTTGACGTTTCGGTCCGGAAAAATGTTCAAAAACTACTAATTTTCATTTTTTGGGTCATATGGCAAAATTGGTTGGCCTGTATAATTTATATAATACATTTTAATTTGAATATTCTCGACTCTACTCGATTCTTTTGGTTAATACAACCTGCGTCACGCAGTTAATTTGTTATCCTCTTCAATTTGACTCTTTTCGGTTTTGTATAACTGTTTTGTCATTTTTAATCTTTAAATTGATATATTTGCTGAAAAGTTTGCGCTGAGGCATGATCAATGCTATCACCATCATGATCATGTATCTCCCTTTTTCTTTTTCTTCCTCTGCTGTCCGTGTTGTCGTTTTTGGTGACTATGAATAGCTCATCTCGATTCAACTCGTGCTTTTGTGGCGTCGGGCCTCGTATACTTCGGCACGGAGCGTACGAATCTCGCAGCCATGACTCGCTGATTTCTATACAGACACTCATATGTAACAATATTCATTGTTACAAATCATATTAGTAATAATACTGGCAACATTCATGGTCATGGTGGATGTACGAATATTGTTATTATGATAACGTTTTAATTATATTAATTGATACATCAATCGAATGTGAGATTTATTTAATCATGGAAATTTTCAAATGATTATACGTTAATTATATAATCATCATAATAGTTATCATCACTATCGTTATCATTATTACATGAAAAAAAAAACGTTATTTGATGGAATTTTTACTTGCAAAATAGTTTATTTCTTCGCTGTTGAAGTATTATGAGACGCAGAGATTGCAATGTGGTTGTTTAATAACTTTCAGTTCCTCAAAGTTCGTCTCGCTCTTTTTCTTTTTCTCTCTCTCTCTTGTCCTCACTTTCATACATATTAGTATGCAACAATTAAAAAATAAAATAAAGTGGAGTATCATCTCGATTTCATTGTCGAGCAGAGAATAAGGTAACTTTTGATTTTTATAAAAAAATATTTATTAATAAATATCTGTTTTGTCCCCATTAAAAGTAATCCTCCTCAGATATAATACACTTGTAGCAGAGCTTTTTCTAGTCCTCGAGGCATTTTTTATATCCGCTTTTTGCTATGGTCTCGAGCTCTTCCATGATGTGGTCTTCATATCCGAAATCGTGGTAAATCTCCGTCCTTTCATGGGTCGTCTTAGCTTTGGAAACCCGTCACTGTCCACGTCCGAGTCCACACAGGGCACGTCCAATAAATATGGTGGTTGTGCCATGATTAGGGTACCGTTTTGGTCAAAAAATCACTAACAAGCAAAGATGCGTGAGAAGGTGCATTATCGTGATGCAAAAGCCATGAATGTTATTTTCGTATTTCTTCACGCAATTGGCGCAATATATTCAAGGTAATATTCCTTATTGACCGTACGACTTTCTGATAAGAACTCACAATGAACCACGGCATTGGAATCTAAGAAAACGGAGAGAAAAATCTTCAAATTTGACTGAACTCGACGTACTTTTTTTGGTCTAGCCTCTTCTGATCGTTTCCATTAGAATAGCCTTTGGTTTCGACGTCGTAACTATACGACCCTTTTTAGTACATCTGGATGCTCATAGGACGGTTTCTCTGATAACAAATGACTTTGTTGGGGTTTGTTTGCGCATTGGGCGCTTCCTCTGATAAACTGAGTAATTTTGGACCAAACTTCGCTGGCACATGTTTTCTGCCGAAACATCGGAAAAAATTGCGTAGCATGAATCAACCGATATGACAACTTTGTCGACTACTTCTCGAATAGTGACACGACGATTCTACGTAACAATTTTCTTCACTCGTTCAACTTTTCCGTTGGTAGATGCGCTGAAGCGCGCAACTCGTACATCGCATTAGAATCTTCTCGGCCTGCTGTGATGATCCGTACCATTAAATGCTGTACCACTAAACATTTTTGTTGCTCCAAGTAGACCCCAAATGCCACCGTTAATATTTGCCCTCATTTTGATAAAACGTGTATTTTAATTCTCATGTGGAAATACCCAAAATGATGATTAATGGAATTGAAATTTACAGCGTTTGACAGCAATAAATGGTTTTTTTCAATTTTTCATTTCGAATTATCGAAATTATTATTGTATGTTGATAAACAAGAATACAAAGAAGTGTTTTCCTAAATTTTGTAGCTTAAATTTGCAAAAAGAAATGTGTATAACGAAAAGAACATTTTCGTTGCATCTCAACGAAGTAAACTTCGGTAAACTTCAACGTCATTGAAACGAGGTCGTCTTGAAAAATTATTATTCAATCAAAATTCATAATTGGCTGATAAGATAACTAATAAGAGCTTCCGTTTTATAATAACATGTAAGGTTTTCTATATGGTTCGTTATCATATCGCAATATAGTATTGTTAAGTCAGATGTGTCAGCCGTTGCCCTTATCGTTAAACTTTCGTAAACGAGGACGAAAAAAGAAGAGAAAAATTGCTGTCGTCGATCGTTATGAAGGTAAGTAATGAACGAACGCCATTGGTAGGTGTTGAAAAAGTACAGAGAGACGGAGAAAGAGAGATGGATGGGTGGTTGAAAACATCGAAAGTAAAAACAAGTCGTCATCATGACGAACCCGCAGCGAGTTTCCGTGTCGTCCTTGATAAAAGTTCTCGTGCTTCAATGCAAAACCAATTATTTCGCCCCTATCACGAATCATGCTGGAAACAACATCACAAAACGCACATGGCTATTTTCATTTCCAAATTTTTTCTTACGAATTGTTAAGAAAATGTAGAAAAAAAACGTGATACCAAAAAATAGAACTTTAATTCTATTCCAAGTAAGCAAATGTCATGCATCATTGAAAAAATGTTCTTCTCGCGTAATACATAAAAAAATACCAATAAGTTCAACGTGACGTAGGTACGATACGTAAAAACAATAAAGCGATTTTTCAACCGACGCCTGTGAATGGGCCGTCTGGGTTCGGCTTTTGCTATCACTAAAGTTAAGCAGCGTTTCGCGCCGCTGATAGTGGGACTAATGACCGGTTGGCTATACTCTGACTGACGCATCGACCAGTGAGTGGAAGCTTCTTTTAAGGCTTTGGTGTACACGCTGCACCATGGAATCAATAGAATACAGGACTGTCCGTACCGTTACGGCTTTGCCACAGTCTACTCGTGTCCTCCATAAATACGACTTAAGTCGACTGTAACCGCAACAGGGGAGGTTAGTCTTTCAAAAGTGGAAAAAAGTAGAGAAGCACAATAGTGGAGGCAACTTGGATAACATAGGAAAGAGTCAAGCAAAGACAAAGACTACTCAAAAAGACGAAGATATTTGTTTTTAAATAAAACAATTTTCTATTTTAAATGGGAGAACAAAATTTGTTGTGATTGAAAAGAAATGTATGTTGCCTTTCAATATTCAAAGTCGTCAATTCAAATTGTATTAACCCTAGAGTGCTCGCCTATGAGCATTTTGCCGCCCGCGGCACAATTTTCGTTTTATTTTTCACACTATGCGTATTCACTATTTTTATAGTTGGTGTTTTATTTTATCGTTAGAACATAATTACAAATGCATATGACTCGTATTAACAAAAAAATATCGTATTAAGTACGGGCGGCAAAATGATCCCTAAGCGATTACTCGCGATTGACGAGAAGGTGCGACTACTCTAGGGTTAATCAAACAAATTTTATCACCATATTTACTCTTTCGCGCACACAGGTATATAAAATTTCCCGCAACTGATATTCTCTGAAATGGTAGTACGAGGAGTACAGTTCGGAGTCGATTCATACAAGTATGCAGGGAGCTCGGATCAACCCCTGAATTATTATTAATTTTTAATGATGCCGAATCAGATGCATCTGATTGGCCCGTTTTTAAAAATTAATAATAACTCAGGTGTTGATTGACGTAAATATGTGTGGGTTTCGCATGAACCAAGATGCTGATATCAATCGTATCGGAACTTTATCCACAACCCTCAGTATCAAGGAGCAACGTCAGTTTAGGGCGATCTTGTAGATTCTTCAGACATCTATTTATCAACCAATTTGAATGATAAAAACATTTTCTTGTGTTTTCAATCGGTTGCCTTTTCATTCATTCACGGTACAAGTCTCGTATCGCAAGCGGAAATGAAGAATATACTCCCTTCCTCCTCCCTCTCTCACCCGTTCTCTCGATCCTGTTGTGAATAGCAATAAACGTTGAAACCTGCAGAGGCGAGAACCGGAAAGTCGTCCCGACGCAAAGTTTGTGGCTGTAGGTCTCGCGGTTACCGGAGATAAGTCGCCACTTCTTCGGCCCACGTGTGAGCTAGTGGGGGTACAAAAATTCATAGCTACAGCTGCATGCAAAAGTGTCCGACCAAAGATTTATGATGGAGTAACGTTTAAAGGCTGTAAAATGGAAAAAGAAATGTATCATCGTAAAGATTCAACCGCTTTCACGATTTATTTCGATTGTGAAATTAAGTTTCGAAATATAAATTAAATCAAATTGACAGGAACTTGTATCCGACCGACGAAATCCACTACACTATTTATTGTCGAGATTTGCAACGAGTAGCAATTTTCATGAGTACCATGAGTGATTCGTAGATCCCGTGGATTTCTTTTTCTATTTAGGAAAGTATGCACGAGCGTGGTCTGCGCCCAATTCGTTGGACGTGCGCCTGGAAGTAATATAACGCGCATTGTATGCTCATATTTAGCGATTTTTAATTGTGTCCCGTTCGCTGAACCACCGTCGATCTCTATATCACTTCTATTTATTATTTTTACGTTTCTACAGATATACTTGCAAGAATGTTTGTGAGAATATAGATAAATATGGTTTTTCTAACTAGTCTGTGTCAAATTTGTTCACAAGGTATCTGAGCGTGATTACTGCGATGGAAACAAAATAGATACTGATGGATAATTAAATATTTTTCAAGAAAAATAAAGTTACCTTATTTTTTAAACAAATCTTATATATATAAGTAAAGGGGTATTTTTGTTAAGTTTACTCCGCACCTACTCACCATCTTCCGTTTACGGTGGTGGTAGTAGATAGCCCTTGGTCGTCTATCGATTTAAGAACATGACGAACACGCCTTCGTCCACTTCAAAATTTCGAAACCACTGTTCTCTTAAACGGCTGAACTAGTGAGTACGAATTTTGTTGTGTGCATTCAGGACGATGGCAACGAGAGTCCCCCGGTCGCCATTTTGGATGAAAACGATTCATTCTTGAGAAATCGCGGTTTAAAACGTTTCGACTATCTCTCTCCCACTCGTGTGTCACGTGGGAATGTTCGTCATGCCCTTAAAAGATGGCTATGCCTTTGTGGGAGTGAATACTGTAGATATGTGATTCTACTCGTAATGTTCCAGTATTTACTAGAAAATTCTACAAAGTCTTGGAGTATTCTCTTAGCTATTCTTTACCTTATCCAGGTAATGCCAGGAATTGATCCGTTGGCGAAGTGGTTAGATACGTGCCAGCGGATCGGGAGCTCCCAGGCTTAAACCCCAGTAGTGGTTGAATTTTTTCTTCGATATTTTTCGATGAAACTCGTTCCGTGGCCGGGAGGTGAACTTGAGACCCGCTGTACTGGCGTAGGTTTTCCGCAGTTTCCCTATGCCGGTGCTAGAAATGGCATGGCGAATACGGTACAGAGGGGAGAAGTCAGCTGCGGCTGCACGGTGAGGGAACAAATAAAACGGAAAAAGAGAGACATAAAAGAAGGAACAGAGGAAAACAGGGGGAAACAAAAGGAAAAAAGGAAGGAACAGAGGGAAAAAGGAAAAAATAAGTAGAGAGGGGTCGTAGAAACCTGAAAAGGGTGTAAGGAGGAAAAATTAAAAAAAAAGAAACAGTTCTTCAGGCTAATAATAGATGCCTAATTCTTCGGTTAAAGACACGGATGCAGACATACATACGCAGATAAACTGTACTCGTTCAATGCTTCCTCCAAGGATATTCGATGGCGAGGTCCTCGCGTGAACTTCTGTCTAACTCACTTGTTTTTAGGGCTTTCGTAACTTCATTAGCGAACGCTTAAATCAGTTATAGCTCCTACAGATGTAAGGAAAAACTCCTTTGCTCCCAATCCGTGTACGGGCAGTGCACGGGCACTCGTCAACCTATATCATCTTCGTTTCATGACTTCACCTCCGGTACAAGTATATTATGAACTGGCATGGTCTAGGCATGAACTAGGCATGATCTTGATAGACAGCAGGTTGAACTGCAGACAGCAGACAGAAGGTTGACACTTCGGACATTGTCCCCGCTGTCCATACCCAATACGTGTATATACGTCTCCATTCCGGTGAACTATTATTTTTCACTTTTTTGGCGATAAGCAATTTGGCGCTTTTTTGATGATATACATGTTATAGCGATTTCTGCTGTTCAGGATTTGTCGCCGGTTCCACGTGTACATGCCTCCACTCCCCCGTAGCAGGTGTGCAGAATTTTTTGCTGCATTCTGTCGGTGGAATAGTGTATTTTTTGCAGGCAACAATAATGACAGACAATAGTAAAGATAACGATTTGGCAATACTCAAATGAACCGAAACTTCAAAGAACTCGGATATGTGCGCCGAATCTGGCAGTGCCTGGAATACTGATGTGTGCGTGCTTTTGCAATCGTGCGGTGTGCGAAATACTGATCTTTCGATAGCTTCTAAATGTTGAAGACGATTTGGATAAGTTACAAATACATTCCATCTATGGTGAAAATCTTCAGCGAAGGGTTCTGCAACATTGTCACGGAAAAAGGAAATACAAAGTACGCGTTATATCGAGAAATGGTGGGGGAGAGGTATCGTGTTACATGGGCGAAGTTCGGGGCAAAGCGGAAACTACGATCATATATGTAGGTACGTCTAGAGCTAGCAAGCAAACCGTTTTTCCGGTGTCCGTCTCCGGATCAGTCCACCTTAGGTATGTTATTATTTATCGAAATCTAAGGGACACGTTTTTTTAGCGGTCTAAAACCAATTTTAGGCGATAAAACTCTACCGCACAGTGTTCAAGTTACATGGTTTTACTTTACCTTCAACCTCTATATTTTTACCAATGTCCGGTCCCTCGGAACTGGGAATGGTACATTTCTTGTTATTCACCTTAAGCATTGCTCTCGGGTTGGTTACATTTAACTATCTTGATTGGAATTATGCAAAATTGTATACGTCATTCGGAAGCCCCAACCTTGACGTTTTACTTTTTCAAAATATTTAACCGCCAACAACAAAAATAAGTCTCTTAGATTTCGATGAAACATAACATATCGGAAAAAAAAACGAAGTCCGAGGAAGACACAGGAAACGCTATATTCTTATATTATAGTAGGAGCGTTCTAGTTACTTCCTAACGATGTAAACTTCAATGTTATGAAATGTAAATGTTTCGTAAAAAAAAACTGTTGAAAACAAAATGCAGCTCAATGTCCATCTTGAAATACCGGCAAATGCTTACACTATACTTTTTTATTATCGTTTCTGTCATATAAGCTCGATCGTACACCGTGGACGAAGTTCGAATTGTTGCAGGCACATAATTTACGGTTAACGATCATATAAATATCGTTGCCTCGATGTCCAATGGAGGCGTTGATAAATGTAACGCGTGTTCGTTATGGGGGGAGCCTGCTTTAGAGGCTTCAAAAAATCGATTTTTTCGAGGATTTTTTTGGGAAGGAAAGAAATATCCGATTGAAACGAAATTTTCAGGAACTATTGTTGTATATTTCAACAGTATTCTCAAATTTTTTCTTTAAGATATATGTCATATTATGCTTGGTACAAGCATTTCATCGAGGCGCCTCGAGTATGCATTTGTCGTGCGGCGGGATAGACGCAGGTCGCAATTTCCATCTGAAGCAAAGAACCCAAAAAAATTTTTACTTCTCAATAGTATAGCTTCTAGTTTAACCAAGAAAATTCAACAAAAAGTGAGAAATTCAAAAACTTTTCGCAAATTGAAAAAAAAATTCATTTATTTGGAAAAAAAAATGCACTTTAGATTGTTTAAAAAGTTGGTTAACCTTAAGTTTCTTAAGGTTTTTCAGGTTGAACTAGAAGAGAATTTAATTCCGAATACAATCCATTTTGTCTCGTTCTGAAAGGACGTTTAATTCTTTCCCTAACTTTCCCACCGTACGACAAATGCATTTCGCCGAGGCGCCTCGGCGAAATGTTTGTACCAAGCATAATATGACATATAGCTTAATGAAAAAATGTGAGAAGACTGTTGAAATATATAACAATAAATTCTGAAAATTTCGTTTCGATCGGATATTTCTTCCCTTCCGAAATAAATCCCCGAAAAAATCGGTTTTTTGAAGCCTCTAAAGCAGGCTCCCCCGCTATGCATACTTTGTACCTTTACCTCTAGTCGTTTTATTTTTTGCCATTTGACCGTACACGTAAACTCCGTCCTTGTTTGTCGCTCCTCGCTGTATTACCTAAGTGTATGGTATCCGCAGTGTATCCAAATGTATCCGCACATACCGTAAAACAAACAAAATTACTTTAGACCCGGTTGCTTTGTGAAAATTCTTGGTGAGCCACACATTTCAAGGATTTCCATATTCTTTTTTCTCTTTAAATAACTGGAAGGGTTACATCTTGAGATATTCTGTTTCCGTACATGTGCATTCTTGTCATAATATATCAAGTTGGCACAGAAATTAGATAGAAATGCACGGAAATGTTAAGACCGAACGCGCAAAATGATCTACTGCAACGATTCTATTCCTGGTGAAACATACTAATTTTAAAGCCCACCATATAAAAACAAGAGAAGATGAGGACGAGGCGTGAAAAGCGGTATTCCTCTTCCTAGCCCCAAGTTGGGTTGGCTGGAAACAACTGCAAAGTGCGGACAGAACTCACCTTGAATAAGCGAAATAATGGACGTTCAGTTGCACAACAATTGAAGAAGTTGAAGAGAAATCGGGGTATCTTGCCGTCACGGGCAAACCGTGATCCCGTGCAGCAATCTCATCAGGCATTCCTGACTTTATATTTGGTTCAGGCCTGCCACGACTGATTGTTACGTAACCTCGCCCTTCCACGGAACAGACTAGGAATATCACGTAATTATTTCTTTCGCGGAACATTTACATGCCCTGCATATTCAATCATGAACTATCATTAAATAATACCTCGCCCATCATCGAAGATGTTAATAATTGAACGTCAATATATTATACATTTGTAAGAATTATATGCTCCGTTTTATCATAACATTGTTTTGTTAACTACAATCGACGCCTGACAATGCTATTATAAAAAGTAAATGATGTACGGAGGATTCGCGGAGTTCGTAGATATTCTTTATTTGTTTGGAGAGAGACTATGCGACGTGCTCTGATTCCATTTACGAATCGGGTGAAGAAGTCTCTTGTAGAAGGAAGTAACCAAGTTCTACGTTGAATGGTAATTTACGCGAGGCCAGCGATCATCCATCCGAGTGTTGGTTTAGCCGTCACAAAAACAGCTCTGCAGTTTTTCCATCTTTATTTGTGATTCCTCTATGCAAGGGATGCTCCGGTATTAATTTTCCTACTGATACCGTTGTCATACAATCTCGGTGATCTCCCTTCTTGTTTTTTTCCTACACCTTAGCTATACAGCCAGGACAACGCGATCTTCAAAGGTAAAAAGGGACTCGAGCTAAATGAACCCTTAACCTGAGAGGAGTCCGCAGCGGGGAGCTTTGCAGATATTGAACTTTGACAAAGAACAGGCCGAAATGGGTGCTCGCGCGAGTGGAGTTCACCAGTGCTCTTTTTGAGAGAAGCCAGAAATCACTCCCGTATTTCTAACGCATTCCGACGTATCGGGTCAATAAGAGCACTCCAATATTACGTATCGCCATTATAAGATCCCTCTTGTGCTGTCGCGTTGTTCGTTTCGACTTTTCATCGATACCCGCCCTTCTCCTCCCTAAATAGAGCTTGAAGTGATACTTCAGGTTATCGTAACGTGATACCCTCCTCTATTTTTTCTTGTGATGTATGATGATCTGCCTCCTTCATAGAATAGAAATCAATGTGTCAATACGGTTTTTGGGCTACAAAGTTGCACTCCCGATGATGACTCCATTTTACTTTGTCATAATAATATGTTTGTTTATGATTCTATCCGTCCGCTTTAGAATTTCAAAACTAATCAATGCATGATCCGAATGTTGAGCGGAGTATGTTGGTAAAGGACTCGAATTGTGTTTGGGAAACGGCTATAAACCTTCAGTACCTAGGGAATAGTGGTTGCATGGATACCATGAGCTTATAAATAGACTGAAAGAACTCCATTCAACTAAAGAACTTTAAGTTTACATGCAACTATGTATATATTATTAAGCACAGCCCGACTGGTATCGCTTAAGGCGTTATACGCAGTTACAAGGTCAAACAAACGTCATTTTTTCACTAATTTTTTCTCGAAAAGAATATCATTTGGGCAAAGCAAAAAATATGAAGCAGCGTAGTGGCATCTTTCAGCTTTAAATTGGCATTTTTTATTTTCAAACAAAATTCATTAACATTGCTCCTGTAGGAACTTTCCTGGCAGTAATCGAAAAAAAGTGTCCGGCGGTGAGCAAAGTATCTCGGCTTGGGTTATCTGAAATGAATCTAGATGAATCCAGGTATTGTACGAAGGAACAGTCGACATTTTTATTTTTCACAAAATGGTGGCTCCGGAAAGAAATGATTTTTTTTGTTCAATCGTTTAAAAAAATTGAAATGATTATCGGAAATCTTATTTCTTCGATCAATACTTTAAGAATATATCTGAGAAGGTTGTGTTGAAATTGCGGACCGATCGGTCGAGTCGCTTTTTTTTTTAGAAATTGCCCTCACCATTTTGAGAAAACGCGTTTGATGTTTCGGACGCGTGCTTTGTAGCGCTCCGAGTGTCCTTACAAATTTGTATGTATTCCCAATAATATTTACTGAATCAGAAAATGAAATAGAAAAATCGATTTATTATCATTTCAAACTGCGAATAACTCGTTGAGTTCGAATAAGTTGTGAATGGCTTTCGCACCATCACTATGCCCAGAGGTATAAATAGGAAGCTGCGTCTCGCCTATGAGTGGAAAATGCAGTTTGAACCACGAATGCAAATTACGGAGAATGGTGCTGGTTACTTTCGTCATTGCGAATCTCGCCAGTTCCAATGAAAATCGAACGAAAAAGTTTATCGATGATTAAATAGTTTCACGACCCGCTGAATAAAAAATTAATTGGTCAGAATTCTTAATAATTGAGTAGCCTAGTACTCACATGTGAGTATATATTGACAAGCTGTTTATCAAATATATTTTGTAACAGGTTGAAACCTATCACACAGAAATTTGTTTGGCGAGATTCAATTAGGGACAAACTAGTTTAGACTCGAGAATTTTGTAATATTTTGCAATAAACAAAAATGTATTCAGTTTTTTATTGACTCGATACAATCCGCCGTCCGTGACAGTAAAATGTTTATGTTATTTTTCGCGTAATATTAATAAACTGTTGTTTTGCCGGTAAATTTCCGTTTCGCTTAGTTGTTCGGATTGTACGTACGGCTGACCGTGATCCGTATTGATTATCGCGAATCGATGGTTCCCTCCTCCCCTTCCCTCTTCGACGTATCGATCCTAGGGCGGCGAATCACTACGCGTTGGCCTGTAGCGGTCAGTGCCCGCTCAATATTTACGTTTGTCGCTCCGTAGGTTCTGTTACATAGGAGGAAAATAGGGCGTTTTTGGGAATTTTTCAGGTTATTTTCATGATTATTAAATCATGAAAATTACTCAGAACTCTCTCCTATGCATCAGCAGATCACACTCGGTGGATATCGATAAACAATAAATTATTGATTTATTACGTAAGATTATCTAGGGTCCAGAACTATCTTGAACTGCATAGAAGTATACCAAAACTACAATCTAAATTATCAAAATTTCCTAGAACTCTCTCTTATGCATCAGCTGTTCACCCTGGAATGTCTAAGATGCGTTTATCATTTGTATTTCCAAATGACCATTTATTGGAGTATCAACTATAGAACAATTGCTAAAATCATTAGGAACTAAGGAACTAAACCGCATGTTCGAAAAGCTCGCGTTAATTTATTTTTTGTGTGGAAAATGCTCTGCTACGAAAACTTGGCACATCATTTTTTCAATCACGTTCTTTTTCCCTAAATCGACAGAACTATTTCTAAAAACTAACAGGAACTATAGAATTCGACAAGAGAACTCTCATTTAATCTTGATCTGCTAACTTCACCGACATAGCGTCTAATTCGTCATCGTTCGTCAATTTATTCTTTTGCCGCTGCGCCTTCGTTTTCCTTCTACTCCAGCCTTGCTCTCCAGCAAGCCTTTTGCTCCGGCAGAATTGCTCGCTGATTAAACTTATAGAAATATTTAGCGGTGGATAGCATTCAATAAGAATCTTTTCTGGAGAATCAGAAACGAGTGCATTTTTTTTCCGAGGCTCCTTTATGGTCACCATTCATCGATTCGTAAATCAGACTTGGGCAAAGAAGAACATCTTTTATCCTTCAAACTTTTCGAGCTTGTATCTGTAACTTGACGGGAAAGTACTTTTCTTTGTCCGCAACTAGTTCGCAAGTAGCACCTGTGGCATTAGTCCTGCGACCAAGGATCGAGATGGTCAGCGCTATTCGCACAATGGAGGTGCACAAAGAAACCACGCGAGAGTCTGTTTGTCCTTCCGTGTACGGAAGATTGAAACTCCTTGTGTGCTCGCAATTGTGAAAACCTTTGTCCCATAGCTGCTGCGTCGCATAGTCTTATCATAATGTTTCAAGAGTAGAGTCTCATAATAAACCTACAATGTGAATAATTTTGAATCATTTTCTTCTTCACGTATAATATATTGCATTCGATACATTGATCAAGCTCTTGGTCATATCCAAACTGTGAATTATTCTATGGTGCTTTTTCCCTAAGGTAAAATAATACATTTACCATGTCGGATATACGGTGAGACCTCTAAAACTTTTAGATAAAAAGTTTTTAGAGGTGTATCATATTTACGGTCACCGCGAATTTTCGATCTTCATTTCAGTGGCTTCTACAGAACCTGATGCTTTCTTTGTCCTAAAAAAAGCTCAGCTATCTATAAGGGAAGCATATGAAAAATTCTGAGTTTATGTTAATCAGAAATGTATGTTAATTTAAGGGCAAGTAAAACGATAATTATATTCGCCGTATCCATTAAAAAATGAAATTTAAATTGTTCAATGATGCAGTTATGGGGGTTTCCCTTATTCCATGTACACCCTTGCGGGTTTTTACATATCTCCGTTCTTTTTCTCCTCGAGTTTCAAATTTTTCTTGCTGATCTTTCCATTGTTCCATTTTTTTTCTGTCATTACCTGCTCGCACTTTGCTAAGCTAACCTAGGTACCTACAGTGCGTCTGCTACGCAGACAACTGAGCTATGAGCTATACTATACCGCATTTGCCGAGGGCACGGGAAACTATGGAAAACCCGTGCCGGTATAGACGACTCTGTATTTGCCTGATTCTTTTTTGTACACGCTTCGTATTGGAGTATTTGCACAGAAGTCTCAGAAAAAACGGCTTCTCGCTTACTGGTCGATGCGCCAGCCAGAGCACGGCTAAACGGTCACCGCACCAAGCATCAGCCTGTCTTTGATGCTGCTGATGGTGCTCGACTTCAGTGATCGCCCAAGCCACACTCCGACCACCTAACCACCAGCGTCGGTTCGATGCAGTTATGTTAGAATGTTATGGTTTTAATTTAAAGCGGGGGCGTTAATTTAAATTACACGAAAATTTCATTATAGTCAATTTACATTGAGCTAAAAAAAAATAAACGAATTGATTCAAAAGGAAATGTTAATTAACGTGAATCAAAATTAAAATCCGATTCAGTTGATAAAGTACGAACGGTCTAGCTTATACTCCCACAAGTACGAAGTGTACACACTGCAATGTTATGATTTTTATATCTCACGTTATATTGTATTTTGATAACAAATGAGCATTGCCTTCTGGAATAGAATTAAACAACTACGTGATACTTAGTCTCGCAGAGATGGGAAAGATCTAGGCCATACAACGAAGCGCGAATTCACAATTCACTCGTGATAATAATTAGTAGGTCGCTCTGTAATTCAGGCTATAGAGGCCTCTCCCCACCAAACATTTTTGAAACATACTATTTTCCCGAACGGATGAATCAATTGGGATGAAATTTTTTGTGTCCATTCGGGACGTCGGCCTCGACGTCGGTCAGGTCGCCATTTTTTCAAAGGCCGTAGTCGACTAAGTAGGGGTGAGCGGCTCCCATGCGCATTTGTTCCATATTTTGGCCAAGAGTTGCGTCTGAAGTGTTACAAACTCACCGCAAATTTAAACCTTGTAGCTGCACTAGAACAAAAGATAACAATATGACTAATGTATTTGGAGAAGATTCTTTTCCTCAGGATCTACACTACCGATATCCATTTACAAAAAATTGTAAATACATTCAAGAAAATTCACCGAAAAAATCAAAAACCCGATCTCTCAAACGGAACTACCCAAAAATAATTATTTTAGTTTTCGTAATTTGTTTTCGGTCGCTCGCTCTCGAGATACAATCACCATTTTTTACACGCTTTTATTTACCTCACACTGTTTGTCGTTGGTGTTGTTGTATGCGTCAAAATTTGTAATCGATTTTTCAACCACTTCTGATCATCGAATCGAGCTGAAATTTCTCATACAGTCTTCTGGTCGGTGACAATGCATGATTATGATAAGTATAACGTGATGCTGCTGCCAGGATTGGCTCCAGACGAGGGAACTCCTCAACGGTCCTATCTTTTTACAACTTGAACCATGGTCGAAAAATCGATAGGTA